>CALYLW010000016.1:1422004-1449504 GCA_944989445.1 Ampullaceana balthica | reverse complement strand
ATACTACATCCAAAAATTGCGAAATAATGTGAAAACAGATCAATTTATGAAAAAAAGTGAAGACTATTTCATTCATTTGGTTATGTATTTAAACATCAATGTGAAAAGGGCATGATAGTTTAGCGCTATAGACGGAAGTATTCATTAATTGATTTCTTCTGTTTGCAAATCCAACACGTTCATATGAAGAACAAAAAAAATAAAAAAAAATAATTAAAAAACCCAAGAAATTCAAACACATTTTAACCACATAAAATTAGCATTTTAAAACTCCAAAGTAAGCAAGACTTTATAAATTGGCGCATTTCTAATTAATTCTTCAACATTAATGAATTTACTTGCCATGCTTTTTGCCAAGCTCTAGTACTAGTAGGATAATAATGGTCCGAATGATTCGGATGGAATTCAAAGTGATTGAGATTATTTTCGCCATTGTTTTTTCTTTAAACAAAATAAGCATTAGAATTTGTTTTCAAATATAAATTTTATTCTTAAAATAATATTCCTATACCATCTGACGCCTTCAGATCTTATCTACGAAACATACTTTTCCTCTTTAAAATTAATGTATTCAAAACTGGAAACACATGCTAAGTTTAAAAATCTATTACATTTTGAAGAGGTAAATAATTTTCACATTCTTTTATGGTTTGATTTTTTAATTATTTTTTTTTAAATGCACAAGGTTCAACTCTAGTATGAAATGGTGCATGCGTCAAAAGGAAAAAAACCCACGTATTTCCTTATTATTACTTATTATTACCTGCTGGCGCTTTATTATACTGGACGGCACTGAAACGAGTGAAGCAAACAGATAACAGGCCAGAAAGGATCGTGCTAGTTTCCCTACTGATGACATCCCGAAAATCTCTTGCACGACTTGCGGACCACCATTAGGGGCCATTATAGGTTTTATATAAATAAATTCAAAATATTACATTCATGGAAAAGAACTGACCCAAACTAAAGATGCAAAATACTTAGGAGTCTTAATAAATGAGAAATTATCATGGAATCCCCATGTCAATGAAGTTATTAAAAAATCAAACAAAACCTTAGTCTTTATAAAAAGGAACTTTAACAAATGTAATAGAGATATAAAACTAAAATGCTACCTCACTTTGGTGAGACCTGTACTAGAATATGCATCTTCTGTATGGGACCCATCCACCAAAGAAAACATTGATAAACTAGAACAAATTCAAAAAAGAGCTGCCAGATTCATTACTGGAGAATATTCGAAACTGACAAGAATAACACCATTTGTTAAATCATTAAACCTTGAAACACTAGAGGATAGAAGAACCAAGAGCAAAGTAGTAATCATACATAAAGCAATTAATTCTAATTTAGAAATACAACACAAAGATAACTTAATACAACCCTCAGATAGACATAAGGATAAAAACACCTTTCTTATTCCGTATGCAAGAACAAACAAATACAAATTTTCGTTCTTCCCGTCCGGAATTCGGGCGAGGAATGGGTTGCCTGAAGAATCCAGGAAAACCAACACTTTCTCAAAATTTAAATCTCTAATAAAAATGCAGGACTAAACACAAACCATAGATAAGCGTAGGACGCAATAATCTTCTGTATAGAAGGAGCGTCTGTAAACAGATAAGATAAGATAAGATATACCATCAAAGGACACATGAAACTGCTACAGCGCACAGCTAATATTATGGTCATTGCCGTCGTCGAACATGACGGGCGGGAAGAGCGAGAATTTGTTTGGTTTTGTTCTTGCATGCAGAATAAGAAAAGTGTTTTTATCTTTACTTCTATCTACTTGTATTAAATTATCTTTTTTGTTGTATTTACAAGTTCAAACATATACATTTTCGTTATTCCCGTCCGGAATTCGGGTGTGGAGTGGGTTGCCTGAAGAATCCAGGAAAACCAACACTTTATCAACATTTAAATCTCTAATAAAAATGCAGGGCTAAACACAAACCATAGATAAGCGTAGGACGCAATAATCTTCTGTATAGAAGGAGCGTCTGTAACAGATAAGATTAGATAAGATAAGAGTTAATTGCCTTTTTTATTAATACCACATTGCTATTTTATCTTTTATCATCTAATGTTTCTAATCTTAACAATTTAACTGATGGTGTTACTCTTGTCATTTTTAATGTAGTTAAAATGAAAATAAGGACTTTTTTTTATAAATATAATGCAAAAAAAAAGTATTTAAATCCGAAAGTGAAAAATACATTTTTTCCACAGTTAGAGTAAGACTAAAGGTAGAATTTGAATTGATCCCTGAAATCTCTAGTTAGCTAGCTATAAAAAAAAATAATACCAAAGAAATAATTAAACAAAAATTATTAAACATTTGACGCAATTTAAAGTTATGGCACACCCAGCAGATAATGAAATCCTACAGCTTTAAAAAAAAACCAAAGATGTCTAAACACTGACGGATTCTCCTGAAACCTATGTCTTATAGGAATGTATCCTACTTGCCATAACTGATTTGTAATATGGATATGATTTTCTTGCCCAAACAAGTTGGTTTGAAATGTAAAATTGTTTATTTAGTTATGTATAAGTTTTATGAGTTTTTAAATTATGAACCGTTAATGAGTTCACCAGAAAGATATAAAATTTAAAATTTAATACAGTGATAGGCCTCAAGCCTGAGTCTATACAGTGGTCAAGGGTCAAATCTTAAGCTATAAATTTATTATTTCATTTGAGATTACCAATAACACAAATGAAACAAAACATTTCTGAAAAGAAAACAACAGTAAAACAAGATTAAAAATGTAAAGGAAATCATTCCAGGAGCTTCACATGTTTATTTTTTCTTCCTAGAGCCAAAGAAAAAAATGGTTAATTTAAATGAATCAGTTTTATATACAGTAACCCCTCCTTGACAACATCAAACAACTCAACTCCTCCTAACTGAACACCAAACACACCCATCACCTGCTCCCTCAGCAACTAAAAATCCCCAAAATATTGTTATTAGTAATCGTTTCCCAGTAACATAATTATAATTCAGTTTAATGCGTCTATTAAAGGGGGCATTAAAACAACATAACTCTACTCAAATTCGTTTGTTAGCTTAAGGGAAAAAATTGAATTATGTTCTGGTCTTTTAAAAAGATTTCCTCTGCAGAAAAAATATTCAGTTAATGATGATTACAAAATTACGGCATGAATAAAAGTAAACTAAATACACGTAAATTGTTTTTGTCTTCAGAGCCCGACGTTTCGAGGTGTGTGGTTTCAACGCTAGACTTCGGTGTTTCCCTTTGGCCGCATCAAGACTGGTCATTTTCTGGTATGCTCAAACAGAAACCGAATCTGCCTCCGGACAGTCTTCAGAGTCGTTGCTTCCATACCTGCCTAGATACTCTAGGTCATAGGGTATACTGCTGTCAGAAGTCTTTGATGTGTTTCTGCTCTCTTCCTTTCGAGCACTGGACTCTTAAATAAAGATTAAAATTAATCGTTAAAAAGGCATGCAATACAATTTTCATCTTACAATTTGTTTTTAATTCACAAGTCTAAAGCTAAGTCTGATATTTCCAAACACATCTATGAAAAATTATCACTTTGATAGATTCAGTATACAAATCTTCTGTTATTTGAAATAATTTTTCTCTAAAGGGCAGGAAAGATTATATATAAATATCAAACGAGAAACAAAAGGGTAAAGGGGCCATCAAACGTTTGATGGATAGATGAGGCTGAAAATGACGAAACACACACATTTTTTAACCAACAAATGTCGCAGTATATTACTTGTACACACAGAAATAACGAAATATAAACACAAATGAAGAACTCAAGGAAAGAAACGGCCATGTGAAATTTTTGTAGTTTTCAGATATTCAAGCTATAAAGTTTAAAACTATACAAATGATTCTTTACTAGCCAAACACACTTGCATTTTTAACAGGCTCAGAGGTGCTATTACCTCGTAACACTACTTTAAGAATATTGTATTTTGGATCTACTTTCAGATAGCGGGGATAACTAAAAAAAAATTATTTAAAAAAAAATGTCAAAAAGAGGGTTCTTCCCTTGAGTTTTTCAAATTACAATATTGGACGATTATCTCATTTATTTATTGAAATCACGTACGTCTTATGGTATTAAAAGAACGTCTCAACCTAGTGAGTTCAAACAGGTTGTATAAAACCGCGGCAAGGCCGAATATAGGAATAAACATGTACAAGTATAAATAGTAGTTAATGGCCCGCCTTAGTCTCGCTCGTTTCTCTGCCTCCCTCTTTTTGTCTGTGCTTGTGTTCGTTGGAACAGCTGACAATAGAATAGGAAACAATATAAATAAAATCACTATTTGGTTGTCTAAAAAAAGTGTTGAGGAAGAAAGATCTGGATCAAATGAGCCTTAAGTAATAAAATTCTGAGCTTGGGATCAATTATGATATTGCCCAAATTTTAAGTTCTACAATTTAAAAAAGAAAGAAAGAAATAATTACAAGAAAATAATAGAAAAATGTTCTGTTTACTTTTTAAATTTAATTAAAATTTGTGTTTGTATGTAAAATAAAAATTAGACGTAACCCTATCAGAGAAGAAATTGTCATTTAATTGTTATTTAATCCGCCTATTGTATTTGATGATAAAGATTGAATTCTATCTTAGTAGATAGGAATTAATACGGAAAGCACAGCTACTGATATTAGATTGCTATAATGAACAGAGAGAAATATAATTTAAAAAAATTCAAAATCATGAGAAACAAAAAATCAGTTGCACCATTTTATTTTTTAATTATTTTTGTTAAAAATAATCTTTTATTTAACTGTTCAGTGGCCAAATTAGAAAAAAAAATTAAATATAAGTAATTAACAAGTGTCGATATAGATATTTAATTAATAAATATCTAGTATACGTTTTTTTCCGTCTGTTTCTGAATTTTAAACTACTTCTATATGGTTTTATTACTGCCGATACGACACCTGTATGTAATAATATTACACAATTATTTTCAAAGGAAATATAGTGAACTTTATGCAACTCTACACAAAAACTTTTACAGAACATGTAAATTCAACACATTTTTCTAAATGAGTACATACTTTTTGACTCTGTATCTTAGGCTCGACTAGTGATATATTTACAGTATCTACCTTCCATACAATGGGTGCCTTGCCGCCCATGTCTACAATTGTAACACATTCCATTGTAGTTACATCTGTGTTTGTAGCATGTCAGGATGCACGTCTCTACGCAGCCAATGTAGTAATATGGCGGGGCACAGTCTAAAAAGCAATTTTTATACATTATAAAGTCTATATGTTTAAGAATATAATTTTTAAATAACTTTTTAAACATGCTTGTGTTCCTAATTTATATTTTAGAGAAGCTCCTACAACAGAAGAGATTACTGGGTCCTAAAAGCCTATAATTATGTATGGTCTATGTATAGTCTTTTATTTTATTAGAGTTGTAAATGATATAAAGAACATTTATGAGCTAACGCTTCCATTCATTGCGTGACCCAAATCATACCTTGAGAAATGATAATTGCCTAATGTGACATTGAACATGCCTCAAGACCTTTTACTTTCCAAATGCGACCCTAAGCATACTTTAAGTCATTATACTTCCCTAATACAACTCAGAGCATACATTAAGTCATTATACTTCCCTAATACAACCCTAAGCATACATTAAGTCATTATACTTCCCTAATACGACCCTAAGCATACATTAAGTCATTATACTTCTCTAATACAACCCTAAGCATACATTAAGTCATTATACTTCCCTAATACAACCCTAAGCATACATTAAGTCATTATACTTCCCTAATACGACCCTAAGCATACATTAAGTCATTATACTTCTCTAATACAACCCTAAGCATACATTAAGTCATTATACTTCCCTAATACAACCCTAAGCATACATTAAGTCATTATACTTCCCTAATACGACCCTAAGCATACTTTAAGTCATTATACTTCCCTAATACAACTCAGAGCATACATTAAGTCATTATACTTCCCTAATACAACCCTAAGCATACATTAAGTCATTATACTTTCCTAATACAACCCTAAGCATACATTAAGTCATTATACTTCCCTAATACAACCCTAAGCATACATTAAGTCATTATACTTCCCTAATACAACCCTAAGCATACATTAAGTCATTATACTTCCCTAATACGACCCTAAGCATACATTAAGTCATTATACTTCTCTAATACAACCCTAAGCATACATTAAGTCATTATACTTCCCTAATACAACCCTAAGCATACATTAAGTCATTATACTTCCCTAATACGACCCTAAGCATACATTAAGTCATTATACTTCCCTAATACAACCCTAAGCATACATTAAGTCATTATACTTCCCTAATACGACCCTAAGCATACATTAAGTCATTATACTTCCCTAATACAACCCTAAGCATACATTAAGTCATTATACTTCCCTAATACCACCCTAAGCATACATTAAGTCATTATACTTCTCTAATACAACCCTAAGCATACATTAAGTCATTATACTTCCCTAATACCACCCTAAGCATACATTAAGTCATTATACTTCCCTAATACGACCCTAAGCATACATTAAGTCATTATACTTCCCTAATACCACCCTAAGCATACATTAAGTCATTATACTTCCCTAATACAACCCAAAGCATACATTAAGTCATTCTACTTTCCTAATGGGAATCCTAAGACCTAAGTCTTCCCTATACCCAAGTTAAAAAATTTATAGAATTATTCTCTTTTTATTCTTTTTAATTTGTCTTTATCTTGTCAGCTAGTTACGGGTATCAATTTTTTATCTTTTTAAAACGAGTCACATAAATCACAAGTAGAGCATAATTTAAAGAACAGCCTATAAACCACTGAGTAGTTATAAAAAAGATGTTTTTTTAAAAATAAGAAGCGGCAGGCTTTCTCTGTATTTTAGCGGTTAAATCGCAAGGGGCATATATTTAGAATTTTCAACATAACAGCTATGAACAGATTTCCTTAACAATTTGTATTTTGACTTGTTTTGTGGACTGTTTACAAATTTGTATGATTTGCATCAACTTAAACGTAAGTTAAAGAATTAATCATTTTGAACTCATAATGTTTTCTTTTGTTTTCCCTGTGTTTTTTTCCCTTAAATTTAATGTTCTTCTCATTAAAAATATATTTGGGCTTTATTTTTCGCACTTACCCCCATATATTTCAATTTCACAAACATTCATTGAGCCTGTGATGACGTGCAATGTTACATTTGAAGCTGAATACAATTTGGAGTCTAGCCGATAAACAACGTGTCTCGAGCTGTTAGTAGACTTGTAATCAAACATGTTGTTGTTGTCAAAGACACCTTGTAAGAGGAAATTGTTTATTTCCAGATTACTTTTTTCTGCAGGATAGAAACAGTGACGCATCCATTAAAATATTAACTTACGATTTTTTTGTAGTCCTGTTTGCAACATCAACAAAAAGACAAAACATACTTTTTTATATCTTTTTATCGGAACGTAAAATCAACCTCCATCTGTTTAATAGCACATATTCTCAGCACAACTAAAACAAAATGCAATGTCACTCTCCCATAGTTTATTTTACGTTTGTGAAGCGCTTTTAAAATAGGTAACCCATGAAGTCCGTCTATTAAATAAAGATACTTATAGAAACATAATTTCGGCATACAATTGCTAATAAACAGATGTTGTAACAGAAAAATCCACGGATTGATGTAAAGGTAAATGTTAAGAAAGTCCAGCTGATGCTACACATGCAATGTCCGATACGTGAACTGAATAAATATGTTTACAGAGGTACGTCGAGATACGAGTGTCCTAACATACGAGTTATTTGAGATACGAGCTGTCGAGCAGCGAAGTTTTGTTTTGAAATACGAACGACTTTTGAGATATGAGGAATAGCCAGCCGCAACGCTGCACACGGCCCACCCAGTTTACTGCGCCTGCGCCTTGTGCATTATCCCACGTATTCCCCCAGTGTGCTTGTTTACCTCGTTGTCGAAGCATCTCTGCTAAGTTTTTCTAGGGCTTTGCGCTTTTTGTGCATTTACATACATGTAATTTATCACATTTCTTTCTATAACCATGGGTCCGAAGAAAGAGAGTCGAAAGGTCAGTGCTCAGAAGAAGATGATGTATATTGAATTAAAGCGTGAAATCATATAAAAAAATGAGCAAGGTGTGCGAGTAGCTGACTTTTCGAGGCAGTACGGGCGTAGTACTTCAACGATATGCACTGCGCTTTAACAGAAGGAGTCGATACAGGGTATAACGCCAGGTAAGGGCGTTACAATGATGTCTAAGCTCCGGAGCTCTCTCCATGAAAAGATGGAGAAACTGCTGATGGTTTGGGTGACGGAGAAGCAGCTTAAAGGCGATACCTTAACACGGGGCATCATATGCGAGAAGGAACGAGCGATTTACAGTGATTCCCTGAATCAGATAGTATATATATTATATAATATTATACAATATTTGTCATTTATAAATACATTTTTCTTATTCAAAAATGCTAAACAAAAACAATTATGGGTATCATTTTTGGCGCTGGAACGGATTAATGGCATTTCAATTAATTTCAATGGGGAAAATTGCTTTGAGATACGAGCAAATTAACATAAGAACAAGGTTACGGAACGAATTAAACTCGTATCTCGAGGTATCACTTTACAATAAAATTAACACAACCATATCTTGTTGGTGTAATTTTTGCCTTTGGACACCGAATTAAATATTGGTGTTGTACAACAATATTGAAAAGCAGTAAAATTATTAGTTTACTTTTGTATGTGTGTGTGTGTGTGTGTGAGTGTGGGTAACTCTATTAGGTATTTGTTTAGAAATCTCAATAAACAATTTGTTATTGAATTCAATTTAAATATTTTAAAGGGCTCTTTTTCCGCCGCAATTTATATATATATATATATATATATATATATATATATATATATATATATATATATATATATATATATTTATATGATTTTAAAGAAAATATGCACGTGTACCAGTATAGATTATTATGTTCAACATTGTCTGATGATCATCGTAGCTAAAAGTCAGGTTCTTGATTTCACTGCTGTTAATGTGTATACACCCTGTACTCGTCGAGCCATCCTTCAGCAAATCAGTTATGTTTGTAAAGAAATCGCTAATGTTACCAATTTGACCCTCTCTGGCGATATTGCGTCCTGAAAAACAAATTAAAGATCTTTGCTGAAGGTAATGGTTTGTTTTTGCCTCTAGAACACTGGATGATGGTGACCCCTTTTTATAAAAGCCATGTGACCCGGGACCTCCATGAAATTTAAATAAATCGTTTTCAATATTTTTTTAAAAACAAAATATAGCAAATTTGAATTATGATGAATATTTTTAGCGGACATTTAGCGACCCACAGAAAACCCGTCGCGACACCCACGATGGGGGTCGCGAACCAGACGTTGGGAACCACTGCTCTAGAAGATAATCTACATATTGTTGTACTGTTAGATGAATCACAAGTTTAATTAAATTCACAATCGAAAAAATACATCTTTATCAACATATAAACAGCATATCGTAGTGTGTTTTAGTATTTTTGTATGCATGTATGTATGTGTGTGTGTTATAAAGCACGAGACAAGAGAAACGTTGGACCGCGACATATTGGACATTACTGTTCATTATAACTATAGATTGCTATAGCTGTTTTTTTCCTACGCCTGTCCAAATATGGTAATTTTATAAATCGTGAACAAATGAAAGAAAAACAACAACGGTTTTTATATTGAAAGACTTTGAGAGACGTTCAAAATTTTTATTTTTGTAAAGTATTTAAAAAACATTTTTTTGAGCTTTTCGCTTTGAATAAATTTTTTATGTGCATATTTCGGTGCGCCAATTTCAATGGACACATTTATGTTTTCATTTCTTATAGTTTTTTGGAAAATATGATTACATTAGAAACATTTCTAATTTAGTTTCTGGAGTTTTTGGGTATCTAGCTCTTGTTTTGGGCATGGGTATGGGGAGGGGGTGGGGTTGTACTATCTTTATTTTATAGATGAATTCAAAATATTTCATTAAGCCATGGCGTCGATAAATAAGATTTATGTGTAACAAGTGAGGTAAATACATGACCATTCTCTTTAAATATATATATATATTATTAAAAAAATAAAGACAAAAATATTAATTAACCAACTAAATTTACTTAGTAGATGTGTATAAGAAATAAAGAAATTTGTTATTTTGTTTGCCACTATTAATGTGTGAAAATTAGAGTTTGTTAAAAATAATGAGAGTCTACATATTTGATGCGAATTTATTTCATTGGAATTGTAAACGTGGAAGTATAGCGCATTAATATTAAATTTTAGGAAAATAACCACATAAGACGTGTACTTTAAATAAAATATATATAAAGCTCAGTTGGTGTTTGTATGTTTGTATGTTTGTATGTTTGTATGTTTGTATGTTTGTATGTTTCACTTTTCGACTGTCTGTTAGACAATCACGGAAAAACCAAATGACGGACGGGGACCAAATTTGGCAGGACGGTTCCTTTTACCCTGAAGGTGGTTTTAAGTTAGCTTTTGTAATTGTCCATTTTGCCCGAATGCCGTAAATTGGATCATCAGAAAATGCAGAGACAAAGAATAAAAAATTTAACCTCATTTCTGTATTGAACAAATTTACGCGGACGTTCAAATGCCGTTCAAAGCGAGTTACTTATGGTGACGTTTTTTTTTCCCAATACTTTATTTTCAGCTATGCGCATTCAAAAAATATTATAATGTCTAATCACGGTGCGCACATTTTCGTGTACGCTTCATAATTTGAGCTATGTAGTACAAAGAATTGTCATTTTCTTTACTGTTACTTTCTATATATTAGATAGACACTTAAACATATTTAATTACAACTGCCACACGATGCATTAGATTTAATTGTTTACACGTTTAAATTTAATTGACAATTTGTTTAAATTATTTTCTGTTCCATAACTCGACATTTAATAAAAAAACCTATTTATGTAATCATTGTGTCAGTATTTTTTTCAAGGCTTCATTTATAGCGGTGCGCGTTTTAAAATCTTTTATCGCCTGATTACTGTGCGCACATTTTCGTGTACGCATCTTAAATTTAGCTGAGTCCTATTAATATAACATTTATATTTTGTTTGTCTTTTACATAAGCTATTGTCTTTTACATAACCCATACAATTATACCATTTAAACTTAGGCTACTGGACCTATTAATATAAGTAGATTAAATTGAATAAAGTGATCCTGAAAACGCTTAATTATTTTGTATTGCGAATTGAATATATTCTGTTCATTCCTTTGATGATGGATTAACATAGGCCATTTTTAAAATCGATTATTTTCATGGTTTCACACGCGTTTTTAACATAAAATTGATTTGTTTTGTTTGTTTTTAAAAAATTAGGAATATAGCCTAATTTCTTAATTTATCTTTATTATCTTTATCTCATAGACGCTGTTGCAAATATTGTATTAATTTACAATTTTGTTACGATGCAGTGTCATAAAAACAGAAAAGCTTTTTTAGTGACGACAGTGGCAGAGATCTTTTGGAAAAATTTCAACAAAGCAGTGGCCTTTTTTTAATGGATACAAACAAACAAAAACATAAAAATATCAACTGAGCTTTATATATTACATATACGTTTAAATTATTTTATTTCAATTATTTTCAGGATACATTGTATTAATATTTTACATGCAATGAATAGAATTGGGATTTATTAAAATTTAATTCATAACTCGACATTAAATTAAAAACCATAGATGCAGCGAGTTTATTTTATGTTGAAAGTGATGGCTTATGTCAAATAAACTTACACTTTAAAACTGTTTACTTAAGCTTTATATACACTATACATTATAAACTTCCGCTACCGAGTGTATTAACAAAAGTTGACTAAAAATTTAATGAAGTGATCCTGAAAACGCTTAATTAATATGAATTGCGAATTGAATATGTTTTTATGTTCATTCCTTTGAATAGCATAGGCCATTTCTAAAATTGCCTTTTAATCATTTTTAAGATGCGCTTATTAACAGACGGTTGAATCTTTTTTTTTCATTTTTATTTTATTTTTCAGATATACAATCTGGTGTGTGTGTGTGTGCATTGAATATAATTTACAAAATATGATGCCTTATCCGAAATAGGGAACAAAAAAAAAGATTCCTTTTTGAAATTATACACATTGCTTATAACTCGTAAATATGAATCGTAAAATATAGAGACATAAAAAATGTTAAATATTATTTCCCTGTTAAAACAATTATGAATACGTCAAAAGGGGGAGTTATTTTGGTCCAGTACATTTACTTTATAACAATACTTTATATTATGCGGCCAGCTTTCTATATCGTCTAAATATGGTGTGCACATCTTTTGATATCATTTTAATACGACCGTTTTTTTAAAAGTACTTTAGAAAGTAAATTTATAATTTTGTTTATTTGCGCTATGAGTCACTTAGCGTTTGCCTTTTAAAGGGATAGTGCCACATGTTCTTTATCACATAGATATGGTTACAAATATTATATAACTTACAATTGTGCTACTATGCAGTTTCGTAATTATATATTAAATTTTTGAGTGACGAGAGTGGTAGAGCTCTTTCGGAAAACCTATAAGTTATGTTAATTTTGTACAAGTGGGAATGAAATTGTAAATTTAGTTATCATGGTCGGCAAGAATCATTATTTAATAAATCATACATCATATAGAATGGGACTGCAATAAAGCTTTTAAATAAAATACAAAATACACAAACAAATTGTGCAATGAAAACAATAAATTTGAGCTTTATTTTTAGACTGATACGACAGTAAACGTTTCGGCTAATGCCTTCATCAATACAACATAAAATACATTCTTACAATACTTACATAAGTAATAATAATATTCTTAAAACATATTGTATTTTAAAATATTTATGTTAAATAAAAAGAAAGGAAAAACAAAAACAAACATGGACACAGGATATAGCAAAAAGGGGGAAGTATCCAAAGTTACAGTAAAAACCACAAGGGTTTTTACTGTAACTTTGGATACTTCCCCCTTTTTGCTATATCCTGTGTCCATGTTTGTTTTTGTTTTTCCTTTCTTTTTGTTTAACATAAATATTTTAAAATACAATATGTTTTAAGAATATTATTATTACTTATGTAAGTATTGTAAGAATGTATTTTATGTTGTACTGATGAAGGCATTAGCCGAAACGTTTACTGTCGTATCAGTCTAAAAATAAAGCTCAAATTTATTGTTTTCATTGCACAATTTGTTTGTGTATTTTGTATTTTAATAAATCATATATTTTAAATAGTAAGGTTATGTTAAAAGGCACTGTATTAAGTGAAAACAACTCACGCGGTATAATGGCATATCTCTATTCCTCATAAGATTTTAACTAAATAGAGAAATCTGAAATTTAACTTTGAAAATAAAAATTGTAATAACCAGCAACTGATACTTGGATAAAGGGTCAGCACACTCCCGCTATAAAGTGCGGGTATTAATCTAGTAAAATATAAAAGCTAGTAAAAATGTTTATAAGTCTAAAGTTATATGAAGTGTTTATGAATGAGGATATGTATTTTCGATCAGCTTACGTATTTTACATTACTTTCAATAGGAATAACAATGCATGCGTTAAAGCGATGGTCCCCAATATTGTTTCGGTACATATTTCATAATAAATTATAGGTAAATGGTTTTAATTGAACAGTTTTTAAAGATATTGAAATGTATACAGTACATAGTTAATACGTTTTGACAAATCAACCTAAAGTCTTTAGAAATGTCAGACGCTCAACAGTTAATTCATAACAATATTTAATTTAAGAAATCATGGTAATATCAATTTAAGATTCTATTCTGGGCTTTAAGTATTTTTAAAAAATTTATAATAATATTTGAAACAAGAAAGGAAAAATTGGACACGAGACTTGCGCAAAGATGACCTTGTCGTCAAGATAAGTTTATTAAAAAAATAATAGAGCTAATCGTAAAAAAAATGTATATGCTATCAATGAAAAATAAAAAGCTGCTTTTGATTATCCAAGAGAATAGAGAGCGTAAAGAATTATAGAAAACTTTAAGACAAATATCACTGCCAGGGTTTTGAACCCATCCCCACTCCATAATATATCTTCATACTGACCCCCATTTATATACAGGGAGCAAACCGACCCGTTCCCTCGCCAAGTCAGCTTTAGGTATGTAGTGACGACCTCATTAGTGCAGTAGATGTCAAATTGATTTCTCTCCACTGCCACGGCACGAATATGGTCACATACTTGGTTTCCTTGAAACGTCATAGCGAAGTGGGAGACCCCAGCTAAATAAACAAAGATAATATATGTTACGTCATTATCAAGTGGGAGACCCCAGCTAAATAAACAAAGATAATATATGATACGTCATAGGGAAGTGGGAGACCCCAGCTAAATAAACAAAGATAATATATGATACGTCACAATGAAGTGGGACTGGGACAACGATAAATAAAAGAAAGAAAATACATGATTACGTGATACTGATGTCTTTAGTTTTAAAAATTTTATTTCAATGAAGGATTAATATCTTGGTATGAAAACTTTTACTTACTAATAAAAAAGAGAAGAAAAATAAAGGAATCAGCCTAATGATTTGCCCCTTATAAAAACAAAAGTGTCAATCGTCTATGCCCTGAATTGGATCAGCTATTAATTTGCGGACATATCTTGATAGTAAATCCTGATTTTTGCATTCGAAACTAATACATCCGTATATGAATCGATTAGTCTTGTATTCTGGTTTAACTACTTCAACTTATATTTTTAAATCCTTTATATTAACTCGTGGTGTCTGCGGCCGCCCTTGATTGATTCCTTGCTTGTCGCCAAAACTTTGGATCGATTTTTAACCCACTTCCTCGTAAGCTAGCGAGCTGAAATTTAGCAGGCAGTTTTGTACTGATAATAAAAACAATGTATCAAAATTTCAGATCGATCGCATGTACTGTAATTAAATTATTGATTTTTTAGATTATTTTATTTATTCCTATGTATCATGCTATTTTTTGAGATAGAGCGTCGCGGTGCGTATTATATTGAACAACCTTTCTGTCACGCAATAAGGTGCGTATTTTATTGACAACTCTTTTTATAAACATATTCCTGATCGGTGCGCATTATATTAAATATGTTTTACGACACAACTGCAATTTCGTATTTTTGGATGGTCTTGCGCTGCGTATTATAATGAACATTCTTTTAGTTACTCCTCGTACGTAAAGGATTTATAGTAAAAAACTTGGTTTTTTACGTTTTTTTAAAATTTAAGTTTACATTAATTTTAGTCATAACTCTTGTGTCTATCGACATAAAATCTTGTTATACCAAACACAATTGAATATATACGATGGTTCCTTATGTTCCTGTTAAAAAATTGTTTCAGAAATCATTGTCTTTAAATAGCAAAATTATGTTGTGAAGATGACCATTCTGGGGTGATACACAATAAACCCTGTTGTGAGTGATGGTCATAGTACCATTTGGACTGAACACAACACGGATCCAGGTGAAGAGAAACGGTTCTATGACGTTGGCGCTGATGACGTTATTTGGTGGAACGTAACATGAGCTGTCGTCGTTGTCTATCAGACGTGGGTCGCTGGAGGTGCCATTGCCGGCCAAGTCACCTCAAGAAATAAACAATGAAGTTGTTGAAAGATAGCCTTGCTGAAGTTAACAAATAAACAATGAAGTTGTTGAAAGCTAGCCTTGCTGAAGTTAACAAATAAACAATGAAGTTGTTGAAAGATAACCTTGCTGAAGTTAACAAATAAACAATGAAGTTGTTGAAAGATAGCCATGCTGAAGTTAACAAATAAACAATGGAGTTTCTTAAAGATACCCATGCTGTTGTTAACAAATAAACAATGAAGTTGTTTAAAGATAGCCATGATTAATATTAACAAATAAATAAATAAAGGTAAAAAAGGATTTAAAAACAACACGTTTTTATAAGTGGACTAAAAAGAAGAAAATAATTTAAAACTTATAAGTTCAAGAACTTTAATTTAATATGACTAAAAACGTGGGGCGGGCGCTTATGAGGTTTAACATATGCAGTTCATTCATTCTCTCACTTATAGATCTCTCTTTTCCCTTCTAAATTATAAATTTTTAATTGCTATACCAAACACACAACCCACGTTTTTAGTTATATTAAATTAAAGTACTTGAACTTATAAGTTTTAAATTATTGTCTTCTTTTTAGTCCACTTATAAAAACGTGGTTTTTAAAAATCATTTTTTACCATTATTTATTTTACTCTTTTTATTCTTAGTGTATGCTATGGTGTGTTTTGAAGTATTGATTATGTTCAAATATAATACGCAATTTTCCAAAAAACATTTTACAGACTGAAGTTGACTGATCTCCCCTTGATGTTAAACATGGCTAATGTGGTCTGGGCTGGTGTGAACTCGGCACGTGAATGTAAATGTAAATAATAGCAGACAGATAATACCGATGCTTATATAGAGATAAACTAAAAAATTAAATAATTTAATAATGGTATATTGGATCGATCTGAAATTTTTATACAATCCATAGTCATCCAAGATCTATCTGTGGTTAAATTTGGAGCTCTCTAGGACAATCAAAAATGGTTTAATTTTACGTTCTAAAATTTGAAAATTTGCGGACAGACAGACACGAAAGCAAGTTAATAAAACGTGGTAATAAAAATGAAGTTGCTTAAAGATAGCCATGCTGAATTTAACATAAAACAATACTTTGATTTGAAGATTTTATTTGTACTAGCTACCAAATAATCGCATGCAGTCTTGCAAGAGAAAAAAAAAGTTAAACTGATTTATTGATATCACGTCCTGTGTTAGGGGCTTACCCCTTGCTGCTCCATATCTTTAAATATTATTAATTGTTTTAAATTATTTTATTTCTTATGCATATTTTTAAAATAAAAAAGATAAACCACAACGTTAAGGACTTAAAATATGATCCCGTTATAATTAAAGATTTGAAATTAAAAAATAAAATAATAAAAAGGCCTATATTTGCATCGGTCTTTCTGACTTAAGATAACACCGTAGCTTTGTTTTGTTCTTTGACGAAAGCGTTTTGCCAAAAACGATCGTTGTTCTGTGGCATCTTGTCAGGCCTACACATTCCCTTTTTAAATAACACATTTATATATCCATTCCGATTCTTTAAGGATACAGTTTTGTGTTTCTCTTAAACAGAAGTTAATAACAAAACAAAATAGTTGTAGAATTTAAGCATTAATTTAATAAATCATAAAAGCCTAATGATTTCTAGCAAACTTTTGTACCTTTGAAAATTTAGATTTTGTGTAAAGAAATTATTTTATGTTTTGTAAATGTACCAGTAAAATCATAAACTCACGGTACTGACAAGCCAGTGCAAACCATCCTTGTGCACAAGAAGAGTTCGATACACAACGCCCATCGTTGTGGCAGAGTTGATTTTCGCAACGACACAACAGCTGGCAAAATTTTCCCACGTACCCAGAGGGACACTTCTGCTCTTTAATGGAAAACAAGATCAGAAATCATTTTTTTTAAAAAAAGCTCTAATAAAAACGACCTAATATGTAAAGCGCTGGAAACTAAATAAAAAATAAAATGATTCTGATTAAATTTCAGTAAGTACTAGCTGATATACCCGGCTTTCTGTACCAGTATTAGTGATCCCATTTGAACCCCACCCATTATGACCCCGATTGATAATGGGATCCCCTTCTTGGTCAAATCCCTTTCCCCCATATAATTCCACATTTCTTTGAGATTACATACCCCATTTGTATCCCGTTGTGTAATGGGATACCATTCCTAAATTAAATCCCGTTCCCCTATAAAATACATATACCTTAAAGGGATCACATTGCTCGGTATTATCCCATTGTATAAAGTGATCCCATTTTTGATAGAATCCCTTGCCCTCATATGATTCCATACTTCATTTTGAGATTGTATTCCCAATTATGATCATGTTGTTATAACAGAAAAGCCTAGCGGTCACATTTTCTGTGGGAATCCAATTTACTATAGTCCATTGTAATTTTTTTCAAATTGTTTGTATACATTCCAATAGGATCCCTTTTGATTAGCCGTACTATCCACTGTTGATATACAAATTAAAATAAACTTTGGGTCGTAACAAAATGATTTCAAGCCTTCTTTTTATAATCCCGATTTAAACGATTTGAAGTGGTTACAATTCAGTTCAAGAAAACAAAATTGAATTAAAAGCTAAATATTTTCTTTCTATTTTTAGAAGTATCGATTACAAAAAGAATGATAAATCTTGGTTCATGAAAATAATAATTATCAAAATTTTCATTCGATTTATTTGCAATTTAATTAAAAAAATTAGGGGCTCGGGGCCCCAAATTGTGACTGATGTAAAGTTAAAAAACCTCTATATTTTGACCCGGATAATGATGCATATATGTGCAAAGTTTGGTCGAGATCCATCGATCCATATAAAAACGTATGCGTCACAATTAAAAGTGACCCATGAAAAACAAAGAAAGTTTTTAATTTATATATATATATATATATATATATATATATATATATATATATATATATATATATATATATATATATATATATATACTAGCAAAATACCCGTGCTTTGAAGCGGAAATTAGGAATTGAGTTAGGTTTGAGAACCCACGTAAAACACGATTGATATATTTGTTTGTCAATATTGGTATGACGTAGAATGTTTAAAATTTCTTAAAAGTTACGAAAAAGAGATTAGGAGCCCTCGGCTCCAAAAGAATGAAAAGTATACTTTTAATGCCCTATAGTATTTTAATATAGGCCATCAAGTTTTTATATTCCAAGTTTTGTCCAAATCCATTCACACATTATCCAAACCTTGGAAATCCAAAGCTTAAAATAAATCTTTTAAAATTTATATAAGTTGAAAAAACTAAATTTTGGCCCCCGCCACCAGTGAGTGAAAATTATTTTTAATATTATTACTTTTAATATTTTTTCGCCTGTCACCATCGTGGGAGTGTACTCAACAACTTCCCAAAGTGTCATGCTTCTACCTACACGGGAAGTTGGAGAATTATTGATGAGTAAGTTTTAATATAAGAAAAAACTAAATTTGAGAAATATTCTTTAAATTTATTTTGCCCGTTACCATTGCGGGAGTGTTACTCAACAACTTACTAATGTTGTCATGCTTCAACCTACACGTTAAATTGGAGAAATAAACCTGAGTCAGTTTTAATATCATAAAAAAAAACTACATTTGTGCCCCGGGCCACAGTGAGTGATAATTTAATATTTTTTCGCATGTTATCATCGTGGGAGTGTACTCAACGACTTCCATAAGTTTCATGATTATACCTACACGGGATATTGGAGAATTAGTGATGAGTCAGTTTTTATACAAGAAAAAAACACCTAAATTTGGGCCCCCGCCTCCCACCCAGTCAGTGGAAATTTTAAAATTATGTTCGCCTATTATCGTTGTGAGAGGATACTCAACAACTTCCCAAAGTTTCATGCTTCTACCTACACGGGAAGTTGGCGAATTAGTGATGAGTCAGCGAGTGAGTCAGGGCTTTGGCTTTTTATTAGTATAGATATGATTAAACGCATGTATATCTCTGACAAAATCAACAGAAGATAATTAAATTATTCTAACAAAAAAGGCAAATTTGCTTAATTTAAATTTTTTTGAAAAATGCTTCTATAATAATTTGTTATTGTGGTCGAACCTTCATCTTTAATTGAATCGGTATTCGCTGGTGTTTCATGCACGCATTTTTCCAAAAGTTAAGGTGATTCTTTGTAAATAATTCTGATAACTATGCAAGGATAGGTCGAGTTAAGTATTAAAAACAAAAAGGCGTTAAGAAACTATAATGGTCTAAGCCCCACGGAAACTAATTGTTATATTTTTACACTGTTAGGCTTGTCATGGTTTTCATCATGTAGGTCATAGACATGAAGGACACCTTCTCACCCTCATTGGGCCGCACATTGTTTAGATACTAGACCGATTAAAATGAAATGTTCGTGGTTTAGATTTCATCTGTAACTTCTGTTTCAAATCAAGAGAGCTGTTTGAAAGACGCATTCCTAAAATAACTTAACATGTAACCCTGAGCGGGTTGCGTGGAGGATGTTATTATCTACACTCTCAAAACTACACCGACGTACCTGGCGGCTTCTTCGTTGTGTAAAGCGACGTTGTAGATCTGGCGGTTGATGGTGATGATGTCGTTGTTTCTGCAAAAGGATACATCATTGCAGAGAATTTAAGAACGCTGCTAAATATGATTTTTCAATATATGAAAGAATACGATAAATATTAATGGCTTGACGAGTGATATATCACTATTACCGTACATATATTTTAAACATATATGTTAATTAAGTACTTGTATCATTTTATGATAAGCCGGCGTCAGGACTACTTATTGCACCCTGAAGGAACGGTGGCGTTCTCCCCATCTTCTCTCTCCGCGCTTTTCTCCTGGCTCGTCTATATTCGCCCCTGGCTGTGAGAGTGGCCTCTGCCATTTGAGTACTCTCCCGTACAGTAGACCGCCTGGGGTCGCGTTCCTCAGCAAGCCGCCCCCCCCCCGCACGTTTGACTCAACCGTTACCCAATATACTGTTCTCCATATACCAACCCATGTATTCAGTGTGTCGGTGTATTGTAAATTAGAGCTTCTAAATATAAACATACAAACTTCAATTTTATTATCCTACAGTTGAAAGGACAGAAATCATGATCCTAATGCTCTTATACGTCTTCCCGGAAAGTTACTTAGCAGTTTCCACCCCTCCCCCCACTGGAGCATCAAACCGCTAGGAACACCCCCGGGACTGTAACTACAAACAGAAGATTTGACTCACCATTTTGGACCTCACAGTCCCCGTCAAAATAACGGTATTCACCGCTATCAAGCGGGCAAGTGACGTTGCAGTACAAGCCCCTGAAGGGCGGGACACAGGCTGAAATGTTAAACAAAGTTTCACCCTTTGATAAGTCAAGTAATGGATGAATGAGTCAGCACTTTTTGCACATTTAACGGTTTCTATAGTCTTATTTTGTGTTAGTGTTCTTTTCCCAAGACCTGCTAGCCTTGTGTCCAACACGATACGCTGCTGTAACATCGCAAAGATCTTATCAACGGCGAGAATTTAGCCCTTAAGGATAGCAACATTTGAAAACAAATATTCCTACATATAGAATGAGGATAGACGCGTCACTAGAGGAGTGCGGGGGAGGGGGTTTGGACTGCACCAGGTAAAACCATCACACACGTTGACAACATTTTCCCGTAACTTGACAATTGCAGACATGAAGGAGGTTTTTGAGGTAAATCGTTAAGGGGTGACAGCATGAACTACTGCCCTGGGTGACACCAACCCCGGTGACGCCTCTGATTGATTTGGTCTTTAAAAGAAGGGTATTTATTGGCTGCTCATCAGCAGGTTTGTCCCAGATGGTTCTACAAACAAGTTTGTCATATATGGTTCTACCACCAAGTTTCTCCCAGATGGTTCTACCAGCAAGTTTGTCCCAGATGGTTCTACCAACAAGTTTGTCCCAGATAGTTCTACCAACAAGTTTGACCCAGATGGTTCTACCAACAAGTTTGTCCCAGATGGTTCTACCAGCAAGTTTGTCCCAGATGGTTATACCAGCAAGTTTGTCCCAGATGGTTCTACCAACAAGTTTGTCCCAGATGGTTCTACCAACAAATTTGTCCCAGATGGTTCTACCAACAAGTTTGTCCCAGGTGGTTCTACCACCAAGTTTCTCCCAGATGGTTCTACCAGCAAGTTTGTCCCAGATGGTTCTACCAACAAGTTTGTCCCAGATGGTTCTACCAACAAGTTTGTCCCAGATGGTTCTACCAACAAGTTTGTCCCAGATGGTTCTACCAACAAGTTTGTCCCAGATAGTTCTACCAGCAAGTTTGTCCCAGATGGTTCTACCAACAAGTTTGTCCCAGATAGTTCTACTAACAAGTTTGTCCCAGATGGTTCTACCAACAAGTTTGTCCCAGATGGTTCTACCAACAAGTTTGTCCCAGATGGTTCTACCAACAAGTTTGTCCCAGATGGTTCTACCAACAAGTTTGTCCCAGATGGTTCTACCAACAAGTTTGTCCCAGATGGTTCTACCAACAAGTTTGTCCCAGATGGTTCTACCAGCAAGTTTGTCCCAGATGGTTCTACCAACAAGTTTGTCCCAGATGGTTCTACCAACAAGTTTGTCCCAGATGGTTCTACCAACAAGTTTGTCCCAGATGGTTCTACCAACAAGGTAAATATACATGCGCTGCTGAACACGGTAAAGCTTTTAAAGGCTTTAAAAATATGTAAAGATAGGCAACAATAGGTTTTCCTCAGAATTTGTGAAATACATATCCATTCACTCTTTAAAAAAAATAATCAAGTACTAAATACAAAGAAAATAATTAAAATTTAATTAAGAACAGTGTTAATTTATTTACTTACAACCATATACCTCAACTTCAGACAAATCCAGATATGGCGTTGGGTTTGTACCAGGTTCTAGACTAATGACTACATATTTAACCTGCTCTTTCGTGCCAGACAAAATGCAAACACGAGATGTCGTTCCAAAGAAACTGAAGTATTTCCTTTTGCCTTGATTCAAAGTATCATTATTTGCATTTTTGAACGAGAGAGTTAAGTTGACGTGTAACATATTCCCAACCATTGCTAATGAGAGAAACAAAAGTTCAAAGGCTATATGTTTATGTTAAGACGTTTTTTTATACCTGACATTGTTATTTCTCAAATTGTAATAAAAGGAAATACTTTGGTTATATTTGTGTTTCTACATAATTAATGGTGAGTCACATATCCAATTATTAACAGCTCTTTTTTTAAAATAGATTTTATGACTGCAGTAAACTGCGTTTTAAGTTTGTGTAAAAGATACCTTCTATAATAATAATAATAATAATAATAATAAATTGATTATTTATATAGCGCTGTATCCCAGTAAGGAACTGGGCTCACAGCGCTTTACATGAAAGAAATAACATACCTATAAGTATTAAATTAACTTTCATATCATAACAAACACAAAAATTACAGTATATTACACATAAGCTACGTTAATAATTTACAAGAAATGTAGTTTATTTTATTTTGAAAATAAATTTTGAAAAGATGTGTCTTAAGTGCAGTCTTGAAGGACTTGGTTGTTTGAATACTACGTAAGTATAATGGTAGAGATTTCCATTGTTTGGCTGCACAAAAAGAGAACGACCTTTCACCAAATGTTTTGGTGCGTGTCGTAGGAACAGAGAAAACGCGTGTGTCTGCAGAAGATCGTAGCTGGCGAGAGGGTGAGTAGACCGACAAAAGTTCAGTAAGATACGATGGGCATGAGTCCGAAAAGAAGTTGTGGCAGAGAATGGCCAGTTTGTAATCAATACGGGCTTGTATAGGCAGCCAATGAAGTGAGCGAAGAAGTGGAGTAACATGGTCATGTTTTTTTGCCTTGAGCACCAGTCTGGCAGATGAATTTTGAACTTTCTGTTATTAATAATACAATAACAATTAACATTTTGATAATTTATAAAGCGCAGTACTCTAGCGAGCAGCTGGACTCCCTTCGTTTCAAATAAAATTAGTAACACACTGACTTATAAATTCATTAAAAGTAAAACATTCATATCCTAACTTCAACATTTATGTACGTAAGCTACGTATATCATTTTATATTCCTCGTAATACAGTATTTGTGAATATTTAGCCTACTGGTATGATTTCTTTTTGATCAGTTTAGTTGACAATAAGATTAGGGTAAATTTCTAAAGAAACAGAAATGAAACAAATTATTGAATTTTGTCAACTTAAGGCATATAGAGACTATCAACTAATTTTGCATGAAACACAATCAACATTAACTACTTAAAATGCTATAGACAAATACGTTCTGATTTTTAATAATAATCTTACACTATATGGAAAAAGTGCGATTTAAAACGTCATAGTTTTACGAAATTTAAGAAAACAAACAATTTACACTTTTTGACTCATCGTCAACAAGTTAAAAAAATTGAATGAACCTAGCCTAGGGCTGGGGAAACTTTTTCTACGGAGGGCCGCATTGCAAACTTTATTGGTACAGGCGGGCGCATATATATTTTGTCTACTTTAATTGCAATTTACAACGTATAAAATATGAATTAAGGATTATAACCATGTCATTGTCATTTTATTTCACGTTCATAGTATTACACATGTAAATTACATTTTAAATACGAACTGAAACAGTTTCTTGTTTGATAATAAGATTTTACTATTCAATATTATTTCAACAAAAGTTTATTTTTTCATGTCATAATGACTATAAAGAAGTATTACCGTAATTTACATACAAGCTGATCATAGAGAACAATTATAATTAATGAGAAGTATGTAACTGTTCACAATCTTGGATAATGTTCTTGAACTGTGGAATCAATTTACTGCTTGTTATTCGCATGACTGCATTCAAATTACAGTCAGTCAACGCCGATCTGTTCTTACTCTTGTTTATTTTCATGCAAGAAAAAGCTTGCTCACAGATGTATGTGGATCCAAATATTGAGAAAAGTTTTGCAGCAAAGTTTTTAAAATCCTTTATAATAACTCGTGGTGTCTAGTTGCTTGCTTGCACCCTTGCACCCTTGCTTGTCGCCAAAACTTTGGATCAATTTTTAACCCACTTCCTCGTAAGCTAGCAGGCAGTTTCGTACCGATGATAAAAACAATGTTTCAAAATTTCAGATCGATCACATGTAACGTAATTGAATTATTGATTTTTTAGATTATTTTATTTATTCCTATGTATCATGTTATTTTTTGAGATAGAGTGTAAGGGTGCGCATTATATTGAACAAACTTTCTGTCGCGCAATATGGTGCGTATTTTATTGACAACACTTTTTATAAACATATTCCTGATCGGTGCGCATTATATTAAACGTGTTTTACGACACAACTACAATTTTGTATTTTTGGATGGTCTTGCGCTGCGTATTATAATGAACATTCTTTTAGTTACTTCTCGTACAAAAAGGATTTATAGTAAAAAACTTGGTTTTTTACGTTTAAAAAAAATTTAAGTGTGGAAATGCTGCCGCTGGCAAACATCCATAAAACTGCAGCAGAAGAACTGACTTGAACTTCTCCTTAAGGTCATAATTTGCTTTTAGGTCAAGCAACTCTAATTGTATATTCTATGGGGCTGAATCAGCTTCTGCAATAAAGGGCAAACTAAGGATATTTAAGAGTGGTTCCAGGTTCTTGAAGTCTTGGAACCTCCTTTCAAATTCTATTGCCTAGACATCCAACTGAGCCTTGTACTTTTAAGCCTTTTCATCCGAAAAATTTTCTGTTTCAGCAAAGGAAAGTGACAAGTCCTGTTTTCAACTGCTTCTTTGGAGAAAAGGGAGAGCTTTGTATGAAATTATTTAACATGCACATATATTTCATGTGCAAACAAGCTAGTGCCCTGAAGTTTGACATTCAGTTCATTCAACTTTTCCATAATGTCAATAGCGAACATGAATGCTAACTTCCAATCTTCATTAACAGCGTTAGTAACAAAGTCACAAACAAAACCCTTCATCTCCAAGAACATAACTATTTCTTCCTTTAGATCCCACACTCGCCTCAAAATCTTGCCCAGGCTCAGCAACCTGACACTGCTGTGGTATATAATATCATAATATTCAGTTTCCTAATCTTCAAGCAGTGCTTTGAACTGCCTGTGGTTAAATGCCCTGGCTCGAATGAGGTTTATCACACTGACAACTGGGTCAATAACAACGCAGCCTTGCACAGACTTTTCTAATGGATGACACAATGCAGAGGTAAGAGTGTATGGTCAGGATGTTCTTCTTTAATTTTATTTTGTATCAATTTCACAAGAGCTACGTTTTTCCTAGTAAAAGCCCGCGCGCCATCGGTTGTTACACTTGCTGTCTTGTTCCATACCAACCCAGTTCTCAACAGCATTGAATAAATCTTGGCCTGCAGTTGTGTCTTTGAGTGGCTCAACACGAAGTAATTCTTCAGTAAGCTCAAAACGAGGGTTTATTCCCCGTATAAATACCAACAGTTGTGCTGTGTCCTGTACATCGGTACTTTCGTCCAACACAAGAGAGTAGCACGAAAAGTCTTTGCTTTCATCTCGAAGTTGGTGAATTAAATTGTCACTAATTTTTTCAACACGCCTGACTACAGTTCTCCTTGATAAAGAAATGCTATCAAATTTTGTTTTCTGCTCTGGACACATAATGCTTGCTGCATCTGACAAGCAATCCTTAATAAACTAGCTGTCAGAAAAAGATTTGTTCCATTTTACAATCTTATGGGACAGCACCAAACTGGCTTTGGTTGCAGCATCTTGAATTTAAGTCTGTTTTGAGAAAACAGTTTGCTCCTTCTTTAAATTATAACCAACTCTTGGAATTTCCTTTTTCTCTCTTCGTTAAATTGTGCCCGAAATCAAAATGTTTTGTTTGGTTGTGTCTTTTTAAGTTGTACTCCTTAAAAACGCTCAAACATTCACAGCACAGCAAGCAGACTGCTTTGCTGCCAACGCTCGTTAAGCAATATTTAGTGGCCCATTCGTCATTAAAACAACGACATTCCTCCTCAATCTTTTTCTTTTTGGCAGCACTCATGGTTAAATCAACGTCTATTTGCTTTTAAATTACAAAATTTACAAAACCGCAAATATGTATATCGTAAACAATGACCACTTCCGGTTGAGATGAAATATAGTTTCGAATAAGGATGTTAACTGTAATTAGTAACGATCACTAATAAAGCAATTCTGTAGCCATGAAACCGATTTAATATCCCTAGATTTAGATCAAATACTTGAAATAAAATTTAAAAAATTTTGCGAAACATCTAAACAAACTAAATTAACATCGACATAAGATCGCAACATGTACCCGCCCACGGGTCGCTTAATATGCTCTGGCGGGCCGCATGTGGCCCGCGGGCCGTAGTTTGCCCATCCCTGACCTAGCCTATTTAAAACGCTTTCAATTTAAACCGTTAAGACGTAATCAAAATTTACAATTAAAAAAATAACCTCTTAGTACAGCCCATTTATTTAAAGCACCGCACCAAACATTTAAGTAAATAAAACAAAATTATTACGCTGCTAAAAACACTAGCACTGCCTTAAAATATCTAAGATTTACACAAGCTAATATGTTCAATTATACTCTATAAAGAATTCTATTTTTAAGGTATCTTTACTAAATAGAAATCTTTAAAAAACAAAAACAAACAAACAAACAACAACAACAAACAAACAAAAAACAAGCTGGTGTATCTTCAAGATATCCATGACATACCGAATCAAGTGCAAACATTATAATTCATACCAATCACCACTTCAGATACAACC
>CALYLW010000016.1:1310475-1421904 GCA_944989445.1 Ampullaceana balthica | reverse complement strand
GACTACTTCAGATACAACCAACTCACGGTGTTTGATGTGACTACTTCAGATACATCGAACTCACGGTATTTGACGTGACTACTTCAGATACAAACAACTCCCGGTGTTTGATGTGACTACTTCAGATACAACCAACTCACGGTGTTTGATGTGACTACTTCAGATACAACCAACTCACGGTGTTTGATGTGACTACTTCAGATACATCGAACTCCCGGTGTTTGATGTGACTACTTCAGATACAACCAACTCACGGTGTTTGATGTGACTACTTCAGATACAACCAAATGATGGTGTTTGATGTGACTACTTCAGAAACAACCAACTGACGGTGTTTGATGTGACTACTTCAGATACAACCAACTGACGGTGTTTGATGTGACTACTTCAGATACAACCAACTGACGGTGTTTGATGTGACTACTTCAGATACAACCAACTGACGGTGTTTGATGTGACTACTTCAGATACAACCAACTGACGGTGTTTGATGTGACTACTTCAGATACAACCAACTGACGGTGTTTGATGTGACTACTTCAGATACAACCAACTGACGGTGTTTGATGTTACTACTTCAGGAAACAACAAATTGACGGTGTTTGATGTGATTACCTCAGATACAACAACCTCCCGGTGTTTGATGTGACTACTTCAGATACAACCAACTCACGGTGTTTGATGTGACTACTTCAGATACAACCAACTCACGGTGTTTGATGTGACTACTTCAGATACATCGAACTCACGGTGTTTGATGTGACTACTTCAGATACAACCAACTCACGGTGTTTGATGTGACTACTTCAGATACAACCAAATGATGGTGTTTGATGTGACTACTTCAGATACAAAACTGACGGTGTTTGATATGACTACTTCAGATAAATCAACTGACGCTGTTTCATGTTACTACTTCGGATACAACCAACTCACAGTGTTTGATGTGACTACTTAAGATACATCGAACTCACGGTATTTGATGTGACTACTTCAGATACATCGAACTCACGGTATTTGACGTGACTACTTCAGATACAAACAACTCACGGTGTTTGATGTGACTACTTCAGATACAAACAACTCACGGTGTTTGATGTTACTACTTCAGATACATCGAACTGACGGTGTTTGATGTGACTACTTCAGATACAACCAACTCACAGTGTTTGATGTGACTACTTAAGATACATCGAACTCACGGTATTTGATGTGACTACTTCAGATACATCGAACTCACGGTATTTGACGTGACTACTTCAGATACAAACAACTCACGGTGTTTGATGTGACTACTTCAGATACAAACAACTCACGGTGTGTGATGTTACTACTTCAGATACATCGAACTGACGGTGTTTGATGTGACTACTTCAGATACAACCAACTCACAGTGTTTGATGTGACTACTTAAGATACATCGAACTCACGGTATTTGACGTGACTACTTCAGATACAAACAACTCACGGTGTTTGATGTGACTACTTCAGATACAACCAACTGACGGTGTTTGATGTGACTACTTCAGATACAACCAAAAGACGGTGTTTGATGTTACTTCTTCAGGAAACAACAAATTGACGGTGTTTGATGTGATTACCTCAGATACAACACCCTCCCGGTGTTTGATGTGACTACTTCAGATACAACCAACTCACGGTGTTTGATGTGACTACTTCAGATACAACCAACTCACGGTGTTTGATTTGACTACTTCAGATACATCGAACTCACGGTGTTTGATGTGACTACTTCAGATACAACCAACTCACGGTGTTTGATGTGACTACTTCAGATACAACCAAATGATGGTGTTTGATGTGACTACTTCAGATACAAAACTGACGGTGTTTGATATGACTACTTCAGATAAATCAACTGACGCTGTTTCATGTTACTACTTCGGATACAACCAACTCACAGTGTTTGATGTGACTACTTCAGATACATCGAACTCGCGGTATTTGACGTGACTACTTCAGATACAAACAACTCACGGTGTTTGATGTGACTACTTCAGATACAAACAACTAACGGTGTTTGATGTTACTACTTCAGATACATCGAACTGACGGTGTTTGATGTGACTACTTCAGATACAACCAACTCACAGTGTTTGATGTGACTACTTAAGATACATCGTACTCACGGTATTTGATGTGACTACTTCAGATACATCGAACTCACGGTATTTGACGTGACTACTTCAGATACAAACAACTCACGGTGTTTGATGTGACTACTTCAGATACAAACAACTCACGGTGTTTGATGTTACTACTTCAGATACATCGAACTCACGGTATTTGACGTGACTACTTCAGATACAAACAACTCACGGTGTGTGATGTTACTACTTCAGATACATCGAACTGACGGTGTTTGATGTGACTACTTCAGATACAACCAACTCACAGTGTTTGATGTGACTACTTAAGATACATCGAACTCACGGTATTTGACGTGACTACTTCAGATACAAACAACTCACGGTGTTTGATGTGACTACTTCAGATACAAACAACTCACGGTGTTTGATGTGACTACTTCAGATACATTGAACTGACGGTGTTTGATGTGACTACTTCACATACAACAAACTCGCGGTGTTTGATGTGACTACTTCAGATACATCGAACTGACGGTGTTTGATGTGACTACTTCACATACAACAAACTCGCGGTGTTTGATGTGACTACTTCAGATACTACCAACTGACGGTGTTTGATGCGACTACTTCAGATACAACCAACTGACGGTTTTTGAGGTGACTACTTTAGATACTACCAACACACGATGTTTGATATGACTACTTCAGATACAACCAACTGACGGTGTTTGATGTGACTACTTCAGATACATCGAACTCACGGTATTTGATGTGACTACTTCAGATACAACCAACTGAAGGTGTTTGATGTGACTACTTCAGATACAACAAACTCGCGCTGTTTGATGTGACTACTTCAGATACAACCAACTTTCGGTGTTTGATGTGACTACTTCAGATACAACAAACTGACGGTGTTTGATGCGACTACTTCAGATACAACCAACTGACGGTTTTTGATGTGACTACTTCAGATACAACAACTTTCGGTGTTTGATGTGACTACTTCAGATAAAACCAACTTTCGGTGTTTGATGTGACTACTTCAGATACAACCAACTCACGGTGTTTGATGTGACTACTTCAGATACAAACAACTGACGGTGTTTGATGTGACTACTTCAGATACAAACATATTTTAGGCCTTTGATGTGACTACTTCAGATACAACCAGCTGACGGTGTTTGATGCGACTACTTCAGATACAACCAACTCACGATGTTTGATATGACTACTTCAGATACAACCAACTGACGGTGTTTGATGTGACTACTTTAGATACTACCAACACACGATGTTTGATATGACTACTTCAGATACAACCAACTGACGGTGTTTGATGTGACTACTTCAGATACAAACAACTGACGGTGTTTGATGTGACTACTTCAGATACAACCAATTCACGGCGTTTGATGTGACTACTTCAGATACAACCAACTCACGGTATTTAATGTGACTACATCAGATACAAACAATTCACGGCGTTTGATGTGACTACTTCAGATACAACCAACTCACGATGTTTGATGTGACTACTTCAGATACAACCAACTCGCGGTATTTAATGTGACTACTTCAGATACAACCAATTCACGGCGTTTGATGTGACTACTTCAGATACAACCAACTCACGAAGTTTGATGTAACTACTTGAGATACAACCAACTCACGGTGTTTGATGTGACTACTTCAGATACATCAAATTCACGGCGTTTGATGTGACTACTTCAGATACAACCAACTCACGGTGTTTGATGTTACTACTTCAGATACAACCAACTCACGGTGTTTGATGTTACTACTTCAGATACAACCAACTCACGGTGTTTGATGTTACTACTTCAGATACAACCAACTCACGGTGTTTGATGTGACTACTTCAGATACATCCAATTCACGGCGTTTGATGTGACTACTACAGATACAACCAAATCACGATGTTTGATGTGACTACTTCAGATACAACCAACTCACGATGTTTGATGTGACTACTTCAGATACAACCAACTCACGGTGTTTGATGTGACTAATTAAGATACAACCAATTGATGGTGTTTGATGTGACTACTTCAGATACAACCAACTGACGTTGTTTGATGTGACTACTTCAGATACATCCAATTCACGGTGTTTGATTTGACTACTTCAGATACAACCAATTCACAGCGTTTGATGTGATACTTCAGATACAACCAACTGACGGTGTTTGATGTGACTACTTCAGATACAACCAACTCACGATGTTTGATGTTACTAATTGAGATACAACCAATTCACTGCGTTTGATGTGACTACTTCAGATACAAACAACTCACGATGTTTGATGTTACTAATTGAGACACAACCAATTCACTGCGTTTAATGTGACTACTTCAGATACAACCAACCGACGGTGTTTGATGTGACTACTTCAGATACAACTAACTCACGATGTTTGATGTGACTACTTCAGATACAACCAATTCACGGCGTTTGATGTGGCTTCTTCAGATACAACCAACTGACGGTGTTTGATGTGACTACTTCAGATATAACCAATTCACGGCGTTTGATGTGACTACTTCAGATACAACCAACTGATGGTGTTTGATATGAATACTTGAGATACAACCAACTGACGGTGTTTGATGTGACTACTTCAGATACATCGAAATCACGGTGTTTGATGTGACTACTTCAGATACAACCAACTGACGTTTTTTGATGTTACTACTTCAGATACAACAAACTGACGGTGTTTGATGTTACTACTTCAGATACAACCAACTGACGTTTTTTGATGTGACTACTTCAGATACAACAAACTGACGGTGTTTGATGTGACTACTTCAGATACATCGAAATCACGGTGTTTGATGTGACTACTTCAGATACAACCAACTGACGTTTTTTGATGTGACTACTTCAGATACAACCAACTCACGGTGTTTGATGTGACTACTTCAGATACAACCAAATGATGGTGTTTGATGTGACTACTTCAGATACAAAACTGACGGTGTTTGATATGACTACTTCAGATAAATCAACTGACGCTGTTTCATGTTACTACTTCGGATACAACCAACTCACAGTGTTTGATGTGACTACTTCAGATACATCGAACTCATGGTATTTGATGTGACTACTTCAGATACATCGAACTCACGGTATTTGACGTGACTACTTCAGATACAAACAACTCACGGTGTTTGATGTGACTACTTCAGATACAAACAACTCACGGTGTTTGATGTTACTACTTCAGATACATCGAACTGACGGTGTTTGATGTGACTACTTCAGATACAACCAACTCACAGTGTTTGATGTGACTACTTAAGATACATCGAACTCACGGTATTTGATGTGACTACTTCAGATACATCGAACTCACGGTATTTGACGTGACTACTTCAGATACAAACAACTCACGGTGTTTGATGTGACTACTTCAGATACGAACAACTCACGGTGTTTGATGTTACTACTTCAGATACATCGAACTCACGGTATTTGACGTGACTACTTCAGATACAAACAACTCACGGTGTGTGATGTTACTACTTCAGATACATCGAACTGACGGTGTTTGATGTGACTACTTCAGATACAACCAACTCACAGTGTTTGATGTGACTACTTAAGATACATCGAACTCACGGTATTTGACGTGACTACTTCAGATACAAACAACTCACGGTGTTTGATGTGACTACTTCAGATACAACCAACTGACGGTGTTTGATGTGACTACTTCAGATACAACCAACTGACGGTGTTTGATGTTACTACTTCAGGAAACAACAAATTGACGGTGTTTGATGTGATTACCTCAGATACAACACCCTCCCGGTGTTTGATGTGACTACTTCAGATACAACCAACTCACGGTGTTTGATGTGACTACTTCAGATACAACCAACTCACGGTGTTTGATGTGACTACTTCAGATACATCGAACTCACGGTGTTTGATGTGACTACTTCAGATACAACCAACTCACGGTGTTTGATGTGACTACTTCAGATACAACCAAATGATGGTGTTTGATGTGACTACTTCAGATACAAAACTGACGGTGTTTGATATGACTACTTCAGATAAATCAACTGACGCTGTTTCATGTTACTACTTCGGATACAACCAACTCACAGTGTTTGATGTGACTACTTAAGATACATCGAACTCACGGTATTTGATGTGACTACTTCAGATACATCGAACTCACGGTATTTGACGTGACTACTTCAGATACAAACAACTCACGGTGTTTGATGTGACTACTTCAGATACAAACAACTCACGGTGTTTGATGTTACTACTTCAGATACATCGAACTGACGGTGTTTGATGTGACTACTTCAGATACAACCAACTCACAGTGTTTGATGTGACTACTTAAGATACATCGAACTCACGGTATTTGATGTGACTACTTCAGATACATCGAACACACGGTATTTGACGTGACTACTTCAGATACAAACAACTCACGGTGTTTGATGTGACTACTTCAGATACAAACAACTCACGGTGTTTGATGTTACTACTTCAGATACATCGAACTCACGGTATTTGACGTGACTACTTCAGATACAAACAACTCACGGTGTGTGATGTTACTACTTCAGATACATCGAACTGATGGTGTTTGATGTGACTACTTCAGATACAACCAACTCACAGTGTTTGATGTGACTACTTAAGATACATCGAACTCACGGTATTTGACGTGACTACTTCAGATACAAACAACTCACGGTGTTTGATGTGACTACTTCAGATACAAACAACTCACGGTGTTTGATGTGACTACTTCAGATACATTGAACTGACGGTGTTTGATGTGACTACTTCACATACAACAAACTCGCGGTGTTTGATGTGACTACTTCAGATACATCGAACTGACGATGTTTGATGTGACTACTTCACATACAACAAACTCGCGGTGTTTGATGTGACTACTTCAGATACTACCAACTGACGGTGTTTGATGCGACTACTTCAGATACAACCAACTGACGGTTTTTGAGGTGACTACTTTAGATACTACCAACACACGATGTTTGATATGACTTCTTCAGATACAACCAACTGACGGTGTTTGATGTGACTACTTCAGATACATCGAACTCACGGTATTTGATGTGACTACTTCAGATACAACCAACTGAAGGTGTTTGATGTGACTACTTCAGATACAACAAACTCGCGCTGTTTGATGTGACTACTTCAGATACAACCAACTTTCGGTGTTTGATGCGACTACTTCAGATACAACCAACTGACGGCTTTTGATGTGACTACTTCAGATACAACAACTTTCGGTGTTTAATGTGACTACTTCAGATAAAACCAACTTTCGGTGTTTGATGTGACTACTTCAGATACAACCAACTCACGGTGTTTGATGTGACTACTTCAGATACAAACAACTGACGGTGTTTGATGTGACTACTTCAGATACAAACATATTTTAGGCCTTTGATGTGACTACTTCAGATACAACCAGCTGACGGTGTTTGATGCGACTACTTCAGATACAACCAACTCACGATGTTTGATATGACTACTTCAGATACAACCAACTGACGGTGTTTGATGTGACTACTTTAGATACTACCAACACACGATGTTTGATATGACTACTTCAGATACAACCAACTGACGGTGTTTGATGTGACTACTTCAGATACAAACAACTGACGGTGTTTGATGTGACTACTTCAGATACAACCAATTCACGGCATTTGATGTGACTACTTCAGATACAACCAACTCATGGTATTTAATGTGACTACTTCAGATACAAACAATTCACGGCGTTTGATGTGACTACTTCAGATACAACCAACTCACGATGTTTGATGTGACTACTTCAGATACAACCAACTCGCGGTATTTAATGTGACTACTTCAGATACAACCAATTCACGGCGTTTGATGTGACTACTTCAGATACAACCAACTCACTAAGTTTGATGTAACTACTTGAGATACAACCAACTCACGATGTTTGATGTGACTACTTCAGATACAACCAACTCACGATGTTTGATGTGACTACTTCAGATACAACCAACTCACGGTGTTTGATGTGACTAATTAAGATACAACCAAATGATGGTGTTTGATGTGACTACTTCAGATACAACCAACTGACGTTGTTTGATGTGACTACTTCAGATACATCCAATTCACGGTGTTTGATGTGACTACTTCAGATACAACCGATTCACAGCGTTTGATGTGACTACTTCAGATACAACCAACTGACGGTGCTTGATGTGACTACTTCAGATACAACCAACTCACGATGTTTGATGTTACTAATTGAGATACAACCAATTCACTGCGTTTGATGTGACTACTTCAGATACAACCAACTCACGATGTTTGATGTTACTAATTGAGATACAACCAATTCACTGCGTTTGATGTGACTACTTCAGATACAACCAACCGACGGTGTTTGATGTGACTACTTCAGATACAACTAACTCACGATGTTTGATGTGACTACTTCAGATACAACCAATTCACGGCGTTTGATGTGGCTTCTTCAGATACAACCAACTGACGGTGTTTGATGTGACTACTTCAGATATAACCAATTCACGGCGTTTGATGTGACTACTTCAGATACAACCAACTGATGGTGTTTGATATGACTACTTCAGATACAACCAACTGACGGTGTTTGATGTGACTACTTCAGATACATCGAACTCATGGTGTTTGATGTGACTACTTCAGATACATCGAAATCACGGTGTTTGATGTGACTACTTCAGATACAACCAACTGACGTTTTTTGATGTGACTACTTCAGATACAACAAACTGACGGTGTTTGATGTGATAACTTCAGATACATCGAACTCACGGTGTTTGATGTGACTACTTCAGATACAACCAAATGGCGCTGTTTGATCTGATTACTTCAGATACATCGAACTCATGGTGTTTGATGTGACTACTTCAGATACAACCAAATGGCGCTGTTTGATGTGACTACTACAGATACATCCAATTCACGGCGTTTGATGTGACTACTTCAGATACAACCAACTCACGGTGTTTGATGTTACTACTTCAGATACAACATACTCACGGTGTTTGATGTTACTACTTCAGATACAACCAACTCACGGTGTTTGATGTTACTACTTCAGATACAACCAACTCAGTGTGTTTGATGTGACTACTTCAGATACATCCAATTCACGGCGTTTGATGTGACTACTACAGATACAACCAACTCACGATGTTTGATGTGACTACTTCAGATACAACCAACTCACGATGTTTGATGTGACTACTTCAGATACAACCAACTCACGGTGTTTGATGTGACTAATTAAGATACAACCAAATGATGGTGTTTGATGTGACTACTTCAGATACAACCAACTGACGTTGTTTGATGTGACTACATCAGATACATCCAATTCACGGTGTTTGATGTGACTACTTCAGATACAACCAATTCACAGCGTTTGATGTGACTACTTCAGATACAACCAACTCACGATGTTTGATGTTACTAATTGAGATACAACCAAATCACTGCGTTTGATGTGACTACTTCAGATACAACCAACTCACGATGTTTGATGTTACTAATTGAGATACAACCAATTCACTGCGTTTGATGTGACTACTTCAGATACAACCAACCGACGGTGTTTGATGTGACTACTTCAGATACAACTAACTCACGATGTTTGATGTGACTACTTCAGATACAACCAATTCACGGCGTTTGATGTGGCTTCTTCAGATACAACCAACTGACGGTGTTTGATGTGACTACTTCAGATATAACCAATTCACGGCGTTTGATGTGACTACTTCAGATACAACCGACTGATGGTGTTTGATATGACTACTTCAGATACAACCAACTGACGGTGTTTGATGTGACTACTTCAGATACAAACAACTCACGGTGTTTGATGTTACTACTTCAGATACATCGAACTCACGGTATTTGACGTGACTACTTCAGATACAAACAACTCACGGTGTGTGATGTTACTACTTCAGATACATCGAACTGACGGTGTTTGATGTGACTACTTCAGATACAACCAACTCACAGTGTTTGATGTGACTACTTAAGATACATCGAACTCACGGTATTTGACGTGACTACTTCAGATACAAACAACTCACGGTGTTTGATGTGACTACTTCAGATACAAACAACTCACGGTGTTTGATGTGACTACTTCAGATACATTGAACTGACGGTGTTTGATGTGACTACTTCACATACAACAAACTCGCGGTGTTTGATGTGACTACTTCAGATACATCGAACTGACGATGTTTGATGTGACTACTTCACATACAACAAACTCGCGGTGTTTGATGTGACTACTTCAGATACTACCAACTGACGATGTTTGATGCGACTACTTCAGATACAACCAACTGACGGTTTTTGAGGTGACTACTTTAGATACTACCAACACACGATGTTTGATATGACTACTTCAGATACAACCAACTGACGGTGTTTGATGTGACTACTTCAGATACATCGAACTCACGGTATTTGATGTGACTACTTCAGATACAACCAACTGAAGGTGTTTGATGTGACTACTTCAGATACAACAAACTCGCGCTGTTTGATGTGACTACTTCAGATACAACCAACTTTCGGTGTTTGATGCGACTACTTCAGATACAACCAACTGACGGCTTTTGATGTGACTACTTCAGATACAACAACTTTCGGTGTTTAATGTGACTACTTCAGATAAAACCAACTTTCGGTGTTTGATGTGACTACTTCAGATACAACCAACTCACGGTGTTTGATGTGACTACTTCAGATACAAACAACTGACGGTGTTTGATGTGACTACTTCAGATACAAACATATTTTAGGCCTTTGATGTGACTACTTCAGATACAACCAGCTGACAGTGTTTGATGCGACTACTTCAGATACAACCAACTCACGATGTTTGATATGACTACTTCAGATACAACCAACTGACGGTGTTTGATGTGACTACTTCAGATACAACCAACTCACGAAGTTTGATGTAACTACTTGAGATACAACCAATTCACGGTGTTTGATGTGACTACTTCAGATACATCCAATTCACGGCGTTTGATGTGAGTACTTCAGATACAACCAACTCACGGTGTTTGATGTTACTACTTCAGATACAACCAACTCACGGTGTTTGATGTTACTACTTCAGATACAACCAACTCACGGTGTTTGATGTTACTACTTCAGAAACAACCAACTCACGGTGTTCGATGTGACTACTTCAGATACATCCAATTCACGGCGTTTGATGTGACTACTACAGATACAACCAACTCACGATGTTTGATGTGACTACTTCAGATACAACCAACTCACGATGTTTGATGTGACTACTTCAGATACAACCAACTCACGGTGTTTGATGTGACTAATTAAGATACAACCAAATGATGGTGTTTGATGTGACTACTTCAGATACAACCAACTGACGTTGTTTGATGTGACTACTTCAGATACATCCAATTCACGGTGTTTGATGTGACTACTTCAGATACAACCAATTCACAGCGTTTGATGTGACTACTTCAGATACAACCAACTGACGGTGTTTGATGTGACTACTTCAGATACAACCAACTCACGATGTTTGATGTTACTAATTGAGATACAACCAATTCACTGCGTTTGATGTGACTACTTCAGATACAACCAACTCACGATGTTTGATGTTACTAATTGAGATACAACCAATTCACTGCGTTTGATGTGACTACTTCAGATACAACCAACCGACGGTGTTTGATGTGACTACTTCAGATACAACTAACTCACGATGTTTGATGTGACTACTTCAGATACAACCAATTCACGGCGTTTGATGTGGCTTCTTCAGATACAACCAACTGACGGTGTTTGATGTGACTACTTCAGATATAACCAATTCACGGCGTTTGATGTGACTACTTCAGATACAACCAACTGATGGTGTTTGATATGACTACTTCAGATACAACCAACTGACGGTGTTTGATGTGACTACTTCAGATACATCGAACTCTTGGTGTTTGATGTGACTACTTCAGATACATCGAAATCACGGTGTTTGATGTGACTACTTCAGATACAACCAACTGACGTTTTTTGATGTGACTACTTCAGATACAACAAACTGACGGTGTTTGATGTGATAACTTCAGATACATCGAACTCACGGTGTTTGATGTGACTACTTCAGATACAACCAAATGGCGCTGTTTGATGTGACTACTTCAGATACATCGAAGTCATGGTGTTTGATGTGACTACTTCAGATACATCGAACTCACGGTGTTTGATGTGACTACTACAGATACATCAAATTCATGGCGTTTGATGTGACTACTTCAGATACAACCAACTCACGGTGTTTGATGTTACTACTTCAGATACAACATACTCACGGTGTTTGATGTTACTACTTCAGATACAACCAACTCACGGTGTTTGATGTTACTACTTCAGATACAACCAACTCACGGTGTTTGATGTGACTACTTCAGATACATCCAATTCACGGCGTTTGATGTGACTACTACAGATACAACCAACTCACGATGTTTGATGTGACTACTTCAGATACAACCAACTCACGATGTTTGATGTGACTACTTCAGATACAACCAACTCACGGTGTTTGATGTGACTAATTAAGATACAACCAAATGATGGTGTTTGATGTGACTACTTCAGATACAACCAACTGACGTTGTTTGATGTGACTACATCAGATACATCCAATTCACGGTGTTTGATGTGACTACTTCAGATACAACCAATTCACAGCGTTTGATGTGACTACTTCAGATACAACCAACTCACGATGTTAGATGTTACTAATTGAGATACAACCAATTCACTGCGTTTGATGTGACTACTTCAGATACAACCAACTCACGATGTTTGATGTTACTAATTGAGATACAACCAATTCACTGCATTTGATGTGACTACTTCAGATACAACCAACCGACGGGGTTTGATGTGACTACTTCAGATACAACTAACTCACGATGTTTGATGTGACTACTTCAGATACAACCAATTCACGGCGTTAGATGTGGCTTCTTCAGATACAACCAACTGACGGTGTTTGATGTGACTACTTCAGATATAACCAATTCACGGCGTTTGATGTGACTACTTCAGATACAACCGACTGATGGTGTTTGATATGACTACTTCAGATACAACCAACTGACGGTGTTTGATGTGACTACTTCAGATACATCGAACTCATGGTGTTTGATGTGACTACTTCAGATACATCGAAATCACGGTGTTTGATGTGACTACTTCAGATACAACCAACTGACGTTTTTTGATATGACTACTTCAGATACAACAAACTGACGGTGTTTGATGTAATAACTTCAGATACATCGAACTCACGGTGTTTGATGTGACTACTTCAGATACAACCAAATGGCGCTGTTTGATCTGATTACTTCAGATACATCGAACTCATGGTGTTTGATGTGACTACTTCAGATACAACCAAATGGCGCTGTTTGATGTGACTACTTCAGATACATCGAAGTCATGGTGTTTGATGTGACTACTTCAGATACATCGAACTCACAGTGTTTGATGTGACTACTACAGATACAACCAACTGATGGTGTTTGATATGACTACTTCAGATACAACCAACTGACGGTGTTTGATGTGACTACTTCAGATGCAACCAATTGACGGCGTTTAATGTGACTACTTCAGATAAATCGAACTCACGGTGTTTGATATGACTACTTCAGATACAGCCAACTGACGGTGTTTGATGTGACTACTTCAGCTACAACCAACTGACGGCGTTTGATGTGACTACTTCAGATACTACAAACTGACGGTGTTTGATGTGATTACTTCAGATACATCGAACTCACGGTGTTTGATGTGACTACTTCAGATACATCGAACTGATGATGTTTGATGTGACTACTTCAGATACATCGAACTCACGGTGTTTGATATGACTTCTTCAAAAACAAGCAACTCAAGGTTTTTGATGTGACTACTTCAGATACAACCAACTCACGGTGTTTGATGTGACTACTTCAGCTACAACCAACCGACGGTGTTTGATGTGACTACTTCAGATACACCAACTGACAGTGTTTGATGTGACTACTTCAGATACAACCAACTCACGGTGTTTGATGTGACTACTTCAGATACAACAAACTAACGGTGTTTGATGTGACTACTTCAGAAACAACCAACTCACGGTGTTTGATATGACTACTTCAGATACAACCAACTCACGGTGTTTGATGTGACTAATTCAGATACAACCAACTCACGCTGTTTGATGTGACTACTTCAGATACAACCAACTCACGGTGTTTGATGTGACTACTTCAGATACAAACAACTCACGATGTTTGATGTGACTACTTCAGATACAACCAACTGACGGAGTTTGATGTGACTACTTCAGATACAACCAACTGACGGCGTTTGATGTGACTACTTCAGATACAACCAACTGACGGTGTTTGATGTGACTACTTCAGATACAACCTACTGACGGCGTTTAATGTGATGTGACTACTACAGATACATCGAACTCACGGTATTTGATGCGACTAATTCAGTTACAAAACTGACGGAGTTTGATATGACTACTTCAGATACATTAACAGACGCTGTTTTATGTGACTACTTCAGATACAACCAACTGACGGTGTTTGATGTGACTACTTCAGATACAACCAACTGACGGTGTTTGATGTGACTAATTCAGATGCTACCAACTCACGGTGTTTGATGTGACTACCTCAGATACAACCAACTGACGGTGTTTGATGTGACTAATTCAGATGCTACCAACTCACGGTGTTTGATGTGACTACTTCAGATACAACCAACTGACGGTGTTTGATGTGACTACTTCAGATACAACCAACTGACGGTGTTTGATGTGACTAATTCAGATGCTACCAACTCACAGTGTTTGATGTGACTACTTCAGATACATCAACAGACGCTGTTTTATGTGACTACTTCAGATACAACCAACTGACGGTGTTTGATGTGACTAATTCAGATACTACCAACTCACGATGTTTGATGTGACTACTTCAGATACATCTAACTCACGGTATTTAATGTGACTACTTCAGATACAACAAACTCACGGTGTTTGATGTGACTACTTCAGATACATCGAACTCACGGTATTTGATGTGACTACTTCAGATACAACCAACTGACGGTGTTTGATGTGTCTAATTCAGATGCTACCAACTCACGGTGTTTGATGTGACTACTTCAGATACAACCAACTGACGGTGTTTGATGTGACTACTTCAGATACAAACAACTGACGGTGTTTGATGTGACTAATTCAGATGCTACCAACTCACGGTGTTTGATGTGACTACTTCAGATACAACCAACTCACGGTGTTTGATGTGACTACTTCAGATACATCAACAGACGCTGTTTTATGTGACTACTTCAGATACAACCAACTGACGGTGTTTGATGTGACTACTTCAGATACATCGAACTCACGGTATTTGATGTGACTACTTCAGATACAACAAACTCACGGTGTTTGATGGGACTAATTCAGATACAAAACTGACGGTGTTTGATGTGACTACTTCATATACAACCAACTCACGGTGTTTGATGTGACTAATTCAGATACAAAACTGACGGTGTTTGATGTGACTAATTCAGATACACCCAACTCACGGTGTTTGATGTGACTACTTCAGATACAACCAACTCACGGTGTTTGATGTGACTACTTCAGATACAACCAACTCACGGTGTATGATGTGAATACTTCAGATACAACCAACTCACGGTGTTTGATGTGACTACTTCAGATACAACCAACTCACGGTGTTTGATGTGACTACTTCAGATACAACAAACTCACGGTGTTTGATGTGACTAATTCAGATACAAAACTGACGGTGTTTGATGTGACTACTTCAGATACAACCAACTCACGGTGTTTGATGTGACTACTTCAGATACAACCAACTCACGGTGTTTGATGTGACTACTTCAGATACAACCAACTCACGGTGTTTGATGTGACTACTTCAGATTCATCGAACTCACGGGGTTTGATATGACTACTTCAGATACAACCAACTGATGGTGTTTGATGTGACTACTTCAGATACAACCTACTGACGGCGTTTGATGTGATGTGACTACTACAGATACATCGAACTCACGGTATTTGATGTGACTACTTCAGATACATCGAACTCACGGTATTTGATGTGACTACTTGAGATACAACAAACTCACGGTGTTTGATATGACTACTTCAGATACAACCAACTGATGGTGTTTGATGTGACTACTTCAGATACAACCAACTGATGGTGTTTGATGTGACTACTTCAGATACAACCAACTGATGGTGTTTGATGTGACTACTTCAGATACAACCAACTGACGGTGTTTGATGTGACTACTTCAGATACATCGAACTCATGGTGTTTTATGTGACTTCTTCAGATACAACAAACTCACGGTGTTTGATGTGACTACTTCATATACAACCAACTCACGGTGTTTGATGTGACTAATTCAGATACAAAACTGACGGTGTTTGATGTGACTAATTCAGATACACCCAACTCACGGTGTTTGATGTGACTACTTCAGATACAACCAACTCACGGTGTTTGATGTGACTACTTCAGATACAACCAACTCACGGTGTTTGATGTGACTACTTCAGATACAACCAACTCACGGTGTTTGATGTGACTACTTCAGATACAACCAACTCACGGTGTTTGATGTGACTACTTCAGATACAACAAACTCACGGTGTTTGATGTGACTAATTCAGATACAAAACTGACGGTGTTTGATGTGACTACTTCAGATACAACCAACTCACGGTGTTTGATGTGACTACTTCAGATACAACCAACTCACGGTGTTTGATGTGACTACTTCAGATACAACCAACTCACGGTGTTTGATGTGACTACTTCAGATACAACCAACTCACGGTGTTTGATGTGACTACTTCAGATACATCGAACTCACGGTGTTTGATATGACTACTTCAGATACAACCAACTGATGGTGTTTGATGTGACTACTTCAGATACAACCTACTGACGGCGTTTGATGTGATGTGACTACTACAGATACATCGAACTCACGGTATTTGATGTGACTACTTCAGATACATCGAACTCACGGTATTTGATGTGACTACTTGAGATACAACAAACTCACGGTGTTTGATATGACTACTTCAGATACAACCAACTGATGGTGTTTGATGTGACTACTTCAGATACAACCAACTGATGGTGTTTGATGTGACTACTTCAGATACAACCAACTGACGGTGTTTGATGTGACTACTTCAGATACATCGAACTCATGGTGTTTGATGTGACTTCTTCAGATACAACAAACTCACGGTGTTTGATGTGACTACTTCAGAAACAACCAACTGACGGTGTTTGATATGACTTCTTCAGATACAACCAACTGACGGAGTTTGATGTGCCTACTTCAGATACAACCAACTGACGGCGTTTGATGTGACTACTTCAGATACAACCAACTCACGGTGTTTGATGTGACTACTTCAGATACATCGAACTCATGGTGTTTGATGTGACTTCTTCAGTTACAACCAACTCACGGTGTTTGATGTGACTACTTCAGATACAACAAACTCACGGTGTTTGATGTGACTACTTCAGAAACAACCAACTGACGGTGTTTGATATGACTTCTTCAGATACAACCAACTGACGGAGTTTGATGTGCCTACTTCAGATACAACCAACTGACGGCGTTTGATGTGACTACTTCAGATACAACCAACTGACGGTGTTTGATGTGACTACTTCAGATACAAAACTAACGGTGTTTGATGTGACTACTTCAGATACATCAACTGACGCTGTTTTATGTGACTTCTTCAGATACAACCATCTCACGGTGTTTGATGTGACTACTTCAGATACAACCAACTGACGGTGTCTGATGTGACTACTTCAGAAACACCAACTGACAGTGTTTGATGTGACTACTTCAGATACAACCAACTGACGGTGTTTGATGTGACTACTTCAGATACAAAACTGACGGTATTTGATGTGACTACTTCAGATACAACCAACTCATGGTGTTTGATGTGAATACTTCAGATACAAAACTGACGGTGTTTGATATGACTACTTTAGATACATCGAACTCACGGTGTTTGATGTGACTACTTCAGATACAACAAACTCGCGGTGTTTGATGTGACTACTTCAGATATAAAACTGACGGTGTTTGATATGACTACTTTAGATACATCGAACTCACGGTGTTTGATGTGACTACTTCAGATACAACAAACTCACGGTGTTTGATGTGACTAATTCAGATACAAAACTGACGGTGTTTGATGTGACTACTTCAGATACAAAACTGACGGTGTTTGATATGACTACTTTAGATACATCGAACTCACGGTGTTTGATGTGACTACTTCAGATACAACAAACTCACGGTGTTTGATGTGACTAATTCAGATACAAAACTGACGGTGTTTGATATGACTACTTTAGATACATCGAACTCACGGTGTTTGATGTGACTACTTCAGATACAACAAACTCGCGGTGTTTGATGTGACTACTTCAGATACAACCAACTCACTGTGTTTGATGTGACTACTTCAGATACAACAAACTCGCGGTGTTTGATGTGACTACTTCAGATACAACCAACTCACGGTGTTTGATGTGACTACTTCAGATACAACAAACTCGCGGTGTTTGATGTGACTACTTCAGATACAACCAACTCACGATGTTTGATGTGACTACTTTAGATACATCGAAGTCACGGTGTTTGATGTGACTACTTCAGATACAACCAACTGACGGTGTTTGATGTGACTACTTCAGATGCAACCAACTCACGATGTTTGATGTGACTACTTCAGATACAACCAACTCACGATGTTTGATGTGACTACTTCAGATACAACCAACTCACTGTGTTTGATGTGACTACTTCAGATACAACCAACTCACGATGTTTGATGTGACTACTTCAGATACAACCAACTCACGATGTTTGATGTGACTACTTCAGATACAACCAACTCACGATGTTTGATGTGACTACTTCAGATACAACCAACTCACTGTGTTTGATGTGACTACTTCAGATACAACCAACTCACGGTGTTTGATGTGACTACTTCAGATACAACCAACTCACGATGTTTGATGTGACTACTTCAGATACAACAAACTCGCGGTGTTTGATGTGACTACTTCAGATACAACCAACTCACGATGTTTGATGTGACTACTTTAGATACATCGAACTCACGGTGTTTGATGTGACTACTTCAGATACATCAACTGACGCTGTTTTATGTGACTTCTTCAGATACAACCATCTCACGGTGTTTGATGTGACTACTTCAGATACAACCAACTGACGGTGTCTGATGTGACTACTTCAGAAACACCAACTGACAGTGTTTGATGTGACTACTTCAGATACAACCAACTGACGGTGTTTGATGTGACTACTTCAGATACAAAACTGACGGTATTTGATGTGACTACTTCAGATACAACCAACTCATGGTGTTTGATGTGAATACTTCAGATACAAAACTGACGGTGTTTGATATGACTACTTTAGATACATCGAACTCACGGTGTTTGATGTGACTACTTCAGATACAACAAACTCGCGGTGTTTGATGTGACTACTTCAGATATAAAACTGACGGTGTTTGATATGACTACTTTAGATACATCGAACTCACGGTGTTTGATGTGACTACTTCAGATACAACAAACTCACGGTGTTTGATGTGACTAATTCAGATACAAAACTGACGGTGTTTGATGTGACTACTTCAGATACAAAACTGACGGTGTTTGATATGACTACTTTAGATACATCGAACTCACGGTGTTTGATGTGACTACTTCAGATACAACAAACTCACGGTGTTTGATGTGACTAATTCAGATACAAAACTGACGGTGTTTGATATGACTACTTTAGATACATCGAACTCACGGTGTTTGATGTGACTACTTCAGATACAACAAACTCGCGGTGTTTGATGTGACTACTTCAGATACAACCAACTCACTGTGTTTGATGTGACTACTTCAGATACAACAAACTCGCGGTGTTTGATGTGACTACTTCAGATACAACCAACTCACGGTGTTTGATGTGACTACTTCAGATACAACAAACTCGCGGTGTTTGATGTGACTACTTCAGATACAACCAACTCACGATGTTTGATGTGACTACTTTAGATACATCGAAGTCACGGTGTTTGATGTGACTACTTCAGATACAACCAACTGACGGTGTTTGATGTGACTACTTCAGATGCAACCAACTCACGATGTTTGATGTGACTACTTCAGATACAACCAACTCACGATGTTTGATGTGACTACTTCAGATACAACCAACTCACTGTGTTTGATGTGACTACTTCAGATACAACCAACTCACGATGTTTGATGTGACTACTTCAGATACAACCAACTCACGATGTTTGATGTGACTACTTCAGATACAACCAACTCACGATGTTTGATGTGACTACTTCAGATACAACCAACTCACTGTGTTTGATGTGACTACTTCAGATACAACCAACTCACGGTGTTTGATGTGACTACTTCAGATACAACCAACTCACGATGTTTGATGTGACTACTTCAGATACAACAAACTCGCGGTGTTTGATGTGACTACTTCAGATACAACCAACTCACGATGTTTGATGTGACTACTTTAGATACATCGAACTCACGGTGTTTGATGTGACTACTTCAGATACAACCAACTGACGGTGTTTGATGTGACTACTTCAGATACAACCAACTCACGATGTTTGATGTGACTACTTCAGATACAACCAACTCACGGTATTTGATGTGACTACTTCAGATACAACCAACTCACGGTGTTTGATGTGACTACTTCAGATACAACCAACTCACGATGTTTGATGTGACTACTTCAGATACAACCAACTCACGATGTTTGATGTGACTACTTCAGATACAACCAACTCACGATGTTTGATGTGACTACTTCAGATACAACCAACTCACTGTGTTTGATGTGACTACTTCAGATACAACCAACTCACGGTGTTTGATGTGACTACTTCAGATACAACCAACTGACGGTGTTTGATGTGACTACTTCAGATACAACCAACTCACGATGTTTGATGTGACTACTTCAGATACAACCAACTCACGGTATTTGATGTGACTACTTCAGATACAACCAACTCACGGTGTTTGATGTGACTACTTCAGATACAACCAACTCACGATGTTTGATGTGACTACTTCAGATACAACCAACTCACGATGTTTGATGTGACTACTTCAGATACAACCAACTCACGATGTTTGATGTGACTACTTCAGATACAACCAACTCACTGTGTTTGATGTGACTACTTCAGATACAACCAACTCACGGTGTTTGATGTGACTACTTCAGATACAACCAACTCACGATGTTTGATGTGACTACTTCAGATACAACCAACTCACTGTGTTTGATGTGACTACTTCAGATACAACCAACTCACGATGTTTGATGTGACTACTTCAGATACAACCAAATCACGATGTTTGATGTGACTACTTCAGATACAACCAACTCACGATGTTTGATGTGACTACTTCAGATACAACCAACTCACGGTGTTTGATGTAGATGACGACTTCAAACACAATCCTGTTTTTTGACATCTCTAGGATCCAGGTCTGAATGTGCGGCTGGCGAGAAGGGCGAGGTGGATTACGGCTGTCCGCCAGCATGCCGTACTGCCCATCCACACTGTACTTCGCCAATTCAATTCGATCACCATGAGACAGTGTAGACTTTTGTTTTATAGCTACATTCTTTCCTGTGTTTCAGTAGAAACTTTGAGTTAGATATGGATTAGTGTGTATATATATATATATATATATATATATATATATATATATATATATATATAAATATATATATATATATATATATATATATATATATATATATATATATATATATATATATATATTAAGGTTGTTAACGATTATTTTAAATATAATCGGTAACTTTTGGCAAATTAGCGATTAATTAATCGTTGATTTCGGTTAAAGCCAAAAATTAAAATTTATGATGCCATAAGTTACACTTATTAAACGTTCTTGATGGAAATGTAAATAACACTGGAATGTGTCCTTTATATGTCATCTTTTAACCAACTACGCAAAAAGACAAGTGTGTTGACATTATTTGGTTCAAATGATGAGCGGGTCTATTTAACAAAATAACCAGCCAAGCTTAACAATCATTCACATGAAACTCAGGTATGCACAAAACGGTCTTGGCAAGGAATAACATTATCGGATATCGGTGTTCATTGTTAACATTTTGAACCTTCCCGTCGGTCAATAGTTTAAAACCAAAATCTTCGTGTAATCGTCAGGAAATTTATTATTTATCCTCCGCTATTTAAAATTTAAAAAAATCCTTTTTGACTTCCAATTATTTGTAAGTGATGGGTCGATTAATAGTTAAAAAATAATTTAATCGTAATTTTTGTTAAAGATTAATCGAGAAATTAATCGTTCATTTCCGCAGCCCTATTATATATATATATATATATATATATATATATATATATATATATATATATATATATATATATATATATATGCGTGTGTGTGGGGGAAGGAATATGGTATTGATATAGAAAGTACTATTATAATACACACATGTAAAAAATCATCAGATTAATTCTTTCAATTAAGTGCTCTTTTCACACATATTAAATAACTACGAAAACTATCATTATCATCATCGCTGTCGTCCTATCTGTATAGGCCACAAACAAAGGCTCTCCAGGCAATACGGTCTTGAGCCAGTCTCTCCAGCTATCCCCACATTACGGTACATGTTCCTATACCGGTGGTGGTCCTAGTGGAGAGGATGGTTGTCTGCCGGATGGTTTCAGGTTGGCTTTGACCACCCAACTTCATTAGTTCTCTGTTATGAGACCCACCTCTTCCAAGGTCCGAGTGGTTTCCTTTTGTAATCGTTGTTAGTGATTTTGTAGCAAGGCCGTTTTTTAAAACTGGGAAAGGGTGCTAGCCATTAGTCCAACAACTATGCCCTATGTGCATTGACAATAAAGGTTCAGAAAAGATATATTTCAACCGGAGCACATTTTTAAGCTTCATTCGTCTTTTCACAATGTTATCGGATGTCACTATTAACTCACCTCAATACATTTGAACTGATGACATTGTAACTAGGCCTAGTCATTGACTCATCTTTTAGATATTAATGGATACAATTTAATGGGGATTGGTTTCTAATATGATCTGATAGAAACTGAACAGAACTTACCGTGACCAGCCTTGAACTGACCTTTATAGATGAGGACTGGCAACGCATTTTCCGAAATGTGCTATGCACTGACCTCTATACGTTTTGCATGACAATAATAATACTGGGAGCATCTATTAACTGAAATCTTTTGGCTGATCACAGTTTTACTTCACCGGCTATATACGGAACTCTAAAAATGCGAGCTGGCCACTAATTTACCGGAACCAGCTATGAAATGACCATAAAGATGTTATGTGACCACTAATTTACCAGACTCAGCCATGAACTGACCATAAAGATGTTATGTGACCACTAATTTACCAGACTCAGCTATTAACTGACCATAAAGATGTTAGTGACCACTAATTTACCAGACTTAGCCATGAACTGATCATAAAGATGTTATGTGACCACTAATTTAACAGACTCAGCTATGAACTGACCATAAAGATGTTATGTGACCACTAATTTACCAGAGTCAGCTATGAACTGACCTGCATAGTTGTGGACTGAGCAAAGTGTCTTCAGCCCGACCCAGGTCACGTTCACTTTAGTCAGAGAGTCATCATCCGTGCAGCAGGCTATGTCCACAGTGTTGTCATTTATGATGAATAATCTCTTGTCGTTGCAAGTTAATATATAATCGGACGTTCCCAAAGAGATATTGAACACGTTTCTGTAAACTATAAATTAAAAAGCAAAAAAATATTCATTACCATCTCTCTGTCTCTCTCTCTCCCCCCCCCCTCTCTCTCTCTCTCTCTCTCTCTCTCTCTCTCTCTCTCTCTCTCTCTATATATATATATATATATATATATATATATATATATATATATATAGATAGATAGATATTAGGGCTGCAGAAATTAACGATTAATTTCTCGATTAATTGTAAATTTTTTTTAACGATTAAATGTTTTTTAACGATTAATCCACCCACGACTTATAAATGTACTGGAAGTCAAATAGTAAAATATTTCGGCCTTTAAATATATAAACTAATTTCCGGACGATTACACTGACATTTTGGTTTTAAACTATTGACTGACGTGAATGTTCACAATGTTGATAAATGTTATTATGTTCATTGAGAGAAATCGTTTGCCTACCATGCAATGTTCCCTCTAAGCCTTAGCTTCGTTGGTCCGTGTGCAAAGTTAAAAAAAACCCATGTGCAAAGTTGCATAACGTCTATTTTTGTGCATATTTTACAAAATTTGATGCGCGGTGATTTTAAAATCCTGCGTGGCGTCTGTCAAATATCCGAGCAGCCACGCTGCTTAAAGGGAACAGTGCTACCATGGTTATAACACTTGGCTTACCTATCACCTGCAAACCATACATCTACTAAAGTATCAGAAACCTCAGCTGAGACAATCTAAAGCTATGTGAACGATTGTTCAGTACGGCTGGTTATATTGTCAATGAGACCCGCTCATCACTTGAACCATATAATGTCAATACCCTCGCCTATTTGCGTTGTTGTTTAAAAGATTTCACATAAAGAAGACATTGCAGTGCTTTTTCGATTTTCGACAAGTACGTTTAATAAATATTACTTATGACACCATACATTTCAATTTTCGGCTTTAACTGATATTAACGATTAATTAATCGTTAATTTTTCAAATGTTAACGATTAAATTTAAATTAATCGTAAACAGACCTATATATATGTAGCCGAGTGGTGGCTATATTTATTAGTCTGAATAAGACTGACTGAACAGCTACTAATGATACAACTAACTAAATGCAGGTCATGAGGATTATAGTTTGAATACGTTTTTATTTGAATAAGTTCTTTCCTACGGTTAACACAGTTACTGACTTCTAAGTATCTGAAAACAGGAAAGACAATGTAGAGTTCTATTACAGCCTATGCTCTACTACTGTCTCTAGCACTGTCCTACGTCTCGTACATGTCGTATCTACATGTTCTCTCTCTCCCTCTCTAAATGTTCTCGCTTACATAGTCGGTGAGCCGGAAGGTCTAGCAGTATTGTCCTAATACTCTAATCTGTCTAATTCATTTCCGGTCATTGTTAGAAGGAATTCGGAAAGCCTCAAGATCTGGCAGCCAAATACACAACATTGTGCTGGGCTGGAAAAGCGTACTGTTTAGAGGACCGATAATTATCACCTCTGCCGGAAGCCAAATATATCCTCAGCATTCCAAGCTCAACCACAACAGTGTGATGGGCTAGGGGTTCGGTGCCTATATTATCGAGTCGGAAGTCCTTATCCCCGGTCCCTGTCACCCATCTGTAATCCAACACCTCTGTCGGAGTGAAAAGAGGACCCTTTGTTGGGTGCGTGAGGAAGGGGGAGGGGAAGGAAGTAGTGGCGGGCGCGCCCTAAGTATGTTTTGGGGGCACAAGGCCACATATATATATATACATCTAGGTAATGATAGGTGACCAAGTCGCCGAGACTGTGATCGTCCTTAAGTTCTAAGTAATATCTACATAAACCTAATTGTTTGGTTTTACATTGGATCCTATGGTAAACTAAAGACTCTATCATTTGCTGACGTGCTCACTCCAGTTGCATGACGGTCTCAGATAAAAAACTGACACAAGATCTCTTTCTGATGGTTGCATTTTGACTTCTTAATACATTTTATTTACAAACGCTTACGTATTTCATATCGCTATACATAACATTTCTCTAGACAGAAAGTTGGCCAGTAAACTGACATACAATGTTTTTGTTTCTTTAGAAGTTCATCTTCATGTTACCACGTCCTTCATTTGCAACCAGGGCTATAAAAAACAGCCTGTGGTCGTTCTTCGAGTAAAGCCGAACCCGCGAAAATAGGACACCGCAGAATATATTTTTCTTTACAGCACTTGATTTTTTTATTAATACAAGTTGAATATTTTGCTAAATACTGGATTTACTGTCGCTGTTATTCCCCGGCACTGTGCGCAAAAATATCTGAATATGCACCTGACGTGTAAAGTAATCCTGAGATTACGCATTTACGGACACCTTTATCAAATTACCTTCCCCGTGATGCACTATCCGAACCCAGTTGAAATAACTACGGCCTGTCAAATTGAAAATCAGCGGGCTGGAGAGATTATGCAGACAGGTTTGGTCATCGAAGTCGAAGAGTTTGTGGCTTGGGTCTAAGAGAGTGTCCCCTGTTGGAGTTTAAAGGTAGAGAAGTGGTAAGGGGCGTCAACAACAGCAATAGGTCGTCATATTAAATATATGGTTTAAAGGGAGAGCAGTGGTAAGGGGCGTCAACAACAGCAATAGGTCGTCATATTTAAACACATGGTTTAGTTTATTTGAAATAAAGGTAATACTAACAATGGCTCACGCTAAAAAAAACAAAAAAAAACAACTCATCAATTATTTCAAAAGGCCAGTTAAAGAGAGAATTCTTCAGAAAAAACAACAAATGTAGCAACAATTTTAGCAAATAAATTGTAATAAAAAAACAACAACAACAAATCAAATAAAGAACAAAATAAAGGTTATTAACATTTAGAAAGATCTGAGAGATTCATTATAAATTAATCATATTTATATTATTCAAATATTTTTTAAGCATGTTAATTGAAATTAAATTTGAGTAAATATTTCAACGAAGTAAATTTGATTATTTATTACAATATAATATTTCAATTATATACTTAATACCTGTAACTTCATAGAAAGCCAATAGAATAAAAAAAGGTAATATTATCTCCACTTACTAATTTGACATCCCTGGCCAAACCACCCCAGGGCACACCTCTTGTCAGCGTCCAAACACGTGCCATTGAAGGCACAACTGCCAGTTCTACAGTTGCAGGGAAATTGTTGGTTGTCACCGAACCAAGACCTATCTGGAAAAAAAAAGTTAGCAGTCTTATTTTAAGGATTTTGTTTAAGCTTCTCGGTGGTGAAACGTCTTTATAGATAGTGTCTATTGGTGATAAAACATTTCAACGTTTAATCTATTTTTCTGTTATAATATTGTCTTCATTTCTAATGCAAATTTTTAAAAAATGAAATTTTCTGAATTTCACAGATTCCAAAACAGATAAAAGAACTAATTACTTTTTATATCTATGAGAATTCAACTAGTTAAAAAATTGATTCGTTAATAATGTTCAGTTAGTGCGTTTGAAAATAAATATGATGAAATAAAGGAGATTGTTTACGAAACTCACAAAGGTGAAGAACTATTAGACTTAAATAAATCGTGATGAATGTCCTTATACATGTAATACAATCTTATTTTGTATAGCTGAAGAATACTCACTGAGCTGCATGCATATGACATCAAATGAATTTTTACAATCCGCAGAAATAATCTTAAATGTCACTGGATTAAATGCGACGCATTCTCCAACGTTCAGGTTAGATTCATTAACATAGACTGGTAAGTTAGTATCTGACCACACGTGAGCCTTGAGTTCCCTGTTGTACCTCGCAGCGAGCCACAAGGTTTTATTATCTTCAAAAGAATATCAAACTTGTAAGCGCCAGATCAATTGTTAATTAAATGTATTAGTGTTTTTTCTGTCAATAAAAGTTCAGATATTTTTAGCAAAGTGAAGTTGAATGTAAAATGAAACAGAAAAATAGTCTGTTAATTCCAGGTTAATGACAGAGTAGCATTCAGATATCGTCTTTATTTATTTAGTTTTTTGGATAATACTTCATTCAAATAAACTCAAATACTAACTCTCAAAGAATTATTATTACTTCAGCTAAATCATTTTTATGTGTGACGGATAAAGCCCGAAATCGGCAAAAGTATTTACTGGTCGTCCAAATCCCGAAATAGCTGATTTCACATCACAAGGACCAGCCAATGCCAAATCTTTTCTTTATTTTGGAACTTTATCAAAAGATTTAAATTTGCAAGGCAAATTATTTCAGTAAAAAATAAGTTTTTGAAAAGACAAGGTGCGTGAAAGCTTATTCTAAACAAAAGAAATTCAATGCAGTAGAAAAATAAAACTTAAACAAGAATAATACGGTAAAACATATTACAAAACAAAACAAAAAAAAACAACAGAAGTCTTTCTTATCGTTAAACTAGGCGTCATAATGAAACATTTCTTTACTACAACACACTACGACGTGCCAGAAGCTCCCTAGACACCCCTGCATATTCGCTACACTTCTCTTTGAACCACAAACATTTAGGACCGAAGTTGAATGACAAAAGAACAGAAGCATACGTTTCAAAAATAATTTCAGAATGTGTACTCAACAAATTTGATTTTTCAGTTATTATTTTAAAATACATTTTTATTTTGAGAAATCTATTTTTCAACAGATTTACGAAAGTGCTCAATGTAAGCACCCACTTTCTGTTTAAGAATAATGAAGTCTTTAGACATAAGTCGTTCCAAGCCCAAAGTGTCAACAACTGTTACGCTTGCAACATCTATATTCTTAGTGTCAACAATAACTGTTTCGCTTGCAGCATGAATACTCTTATTGTCCATAATAACTGTTACGCGTGCAGCATGAATACTCTTAGTGTCCATAATAACTGTTACGCTTGCAGCATGAATACTCTTAGTGTCCATAATAAACTGTTACGCGTGCAGCATGAATACTCTTATTATCCATAATAACTGTTACGCTTGCAGCATGAATACTCTTAGTGTCCATAATAACTGTTACGCTTGCAGCATGAATACTCCTAGTGTCCATAATAACTGTTACGCTTGCAGCATGAATACTCTTAGTGTCCATAATAACTGTTACGCTTGCAGCATGAATACTCTTATTATCCATAATAACTGTTACGCTTGCAGCATGAATACTCTTATTGTCCATAATAACTGTTACGCTTGCAGCATGAATACTCTTATTATCCATAATAACTGTTACGCTTGCAGCATGAATACTCTTATTGTCCATAATAACTGTTACGCGTGCAGCATGAATACTCCTAGTGTCCATAATAACTGTTACGCTTGCAGCATGAATACTCCTAGTGTCCATAATAACTGTTACGCTTGCAGCATGAATACTCTTAGTGTCCATAATAACTGTTACGCTTGCAGCATGAATACTCTTATTGTCCATAATAAACTGTTACGCTTGCAGCATGAATACTCTTAGAGTCCATAATAACTGTTACGCTTGCAGCATGAATACTCCTAGTGTCCATAATAACTGTTACGCGTGCAGCATGAATACTCTTAGTGTCCATAATAACTGTTACGCTTGCAGCATGAATACTCTTAGTGTCCATAATAACTGTTACGCTTGCAGCATGAATACTCTTAGTGTCCATAATAACTGTTACGCTTGCAGCATGAATACTCTTATTGTCCATAATAAACTGTTACGCTTGCAGCATGAATACTCTTAGTGTCCATAATAACTGTTACGCTTGCAGCATGAATACTCCTAGTGTCCATAATAAATGTTACGCGTGCAGCATGAATACTCTTAGTGTCCATAATAACTGTTACGCTTGCAGCATGAATACTCTTAGTGTCCATAATAAACTGTTACGCGTGCAGCATGAATACTCTTATTATCCATAATAACTGTTACGCTTGCAGCATGAATACTCTTATTGTCCATAATAACTGTTACGCGTGCAGCATGAATACTCTTATTATCCATAATAACTGTTACGCTTGCAGCATGAATACTCTTAGTGTCCATAATAACTGTTACGCTTGCAGCATGAATACTCTTAGTGTCCATAATAACTGTTACGCTTGCAGCATGAATACTCTTAGTGTCCATAATAACTGTTACGCTTGCAGCATGAATACTCTTAGTGTCCATAATAACTGTTACGCGTGCAGCATGAATACTCCTAGTGTCCATAATAACTGTTACGCGTGCAGCATGAATACTCTTAGTGTCCATAATAACTGTTACGCTTGCAGCATGAATACTCTTAGTGTCCATAATAACTGTTACGCGTGCAGCATGAATACTCTTAGTGTCCATAATAACTGTTACGCTTGCAGCATGAATACTCTTAGTGTCCATAATAACTGTTACGCGTGCAGCATGAATACTCTTAGTGTCCATAATAACTGTTACGCTTGCAGCATGAATACTCTTAGTGTCCATAATAACTGTTACGCTTGCAGCATGAATACTCTTCAGCTGAAAGAAAGCGAAGCAAATACGACTTGGTTCATATACAGCTTATACTACGACACAACGAGTATTTGTTTGATTTGCTAGTATAAGTTGTAAATTCGCATAGCATATTTCGAAGTGGCATGAGAAACGTGATGATTATTTAACTGCTATATAATTTAATAAATTGTGTAACAAATAAATAAATAAATAAATATATATATATATATATATATATATATATATATATATATATATATATATATATATATATATATAAAGCTTTTTTCTGGTCGTAGACATTGAACAGCAATGAACCTATCACTTTTTACAACATGAAATATAAAAATAGGGTCTTAACCATGTATCGGGGTAACCCTTGATCAATTTCCCTGATTAAAAAAAATAATGATAAAAAAAATCCCTTTATCATATACCTCGTAGTTTGTTAGAAAATTGAATGGTAATTTCCGTTAATGTAACTTCGGCGGTATCTCTAAGCAAAGACATCCCTTGACTATTGCAGAATTTCTGTACGTTATGAAAAAAAAAGTTTTATTAGTTTGAATACAAGTATACTTGTAAAGTAAAGAAATCCAAACATAGAAGAACTAATTAAGGCAAATCAGCCGTGACATTAAATTGGTTAATTTATAATAAACGATTACATAACATGTAATAATTTCTGAATACATAATTGTTTGTTTTTAAATGTTTTATTCACGTTTCTTTCAATTTTTTTCGGGTCCGCTGGCTACCGAATAATTTATAAAGAGACCCACCCTTAAGGAAATGTAAAAAAAAATTGAGAACCTGTGTGCTAAAGTGTGTTACATGGAGGCATAGAATCCGTGACACGGGATCTGTCACTGATTGGTTCTCTCCAAGGTGTGATCATGCGTACATGCGCGGGTTGGTGTGTTTGTGTGTGTGTAAAACAATGAACGAATATCTAAATAGTCAATCAGCATAGGCTGTCATTACGACTTTGTTTGCGTGGTTTTGTGACGTCTTCTCAGGCTCATAAATACCCTGTTTGCATGTTAAACATGTACATAAAGTATGTGTGTGTTAGTCAACGTTTAACTAAATAGTGAATAAGCATAGGCTGTCATAAATTATTTGTGTCTAACTGTCAACGTTTCACAAAATAGTGAATCAGTATATTCTATAATAAATTCTTTGTGTGTTACTCAACGTTTCACTAAATAGTGAATCATTATAGTCCATAATTAATTCTTTATGTGTTACTCAGCGTTTCCCTAAATAGTAAATCAGCCGAAGCTCGCATGCATTCAAACACCAAATAGACACACTTTACATTTCTTTCAAAGCCTCGACCAAGAGAGCATCAATGTGAAGTCAACAAGACGCACAATGTAAACATAGATTTAGTGGTAGCTGCAAGCTAAACTAATTATGTTGTGACTCTCATTCTTTATCATGTTCGTAAACAAATATAACCATTTGGCCTATGAAACTCACAGTAGCCGTGTGCATGTCACTAGTCACTTTGCGCCACGCGTAAAAATGAGTTCTATCAACGCATGTAAATTCTGTTGGACAGATCCAGCAATGACCTGATAAAAAGCAAAAAAGACGTGTAAAGTATTTAACACAATAACGCAAGTTTGGTGAGTGTCCAAAACAAGCAGGCTTTGTTTTTATTTTACTGGAAGTGTTTCACTCAAATAGATTTTACGTTACGCTAATGTACATGAAGATTACAGTAGTAACATTATATTTTATTTAAAATGATTTAAAAGGCAATCGGAACAAAAATAATGGGGGTTTCTTTTGTGATCTGAAGTGCGTAAAGATGAGTATGGTTAATGGAAATAAGCTATACAATATAGTTTCCAAAATTTTCGTTTACAACTAGACCCTAAATAAAAATGTCCGGTAAATTCTTAGTTGTTTATTATATACTAGCTGACCCGCGGCGTATCATACACCGCTAATGATTTAGTGACGGTGAAGACTTCCTGAAAGATACAGTTGTCAAAATGGGTTGGGTTTGCGCAAACGACTGTGAGTGAATTAAAAGAAGGAACTCTGAAGGGACCCGCGGCGTAGCTTATGCCGCAGACTTGCTCATAATAGAAAGTACAAAGAACGGTTTGGGGGGGGGGTGAGAGTACAAACACAAAAAAGCAGCACTAAGTAAATAAAAAATAGCGAGTAAACGTACAGACATGCACACTGATGTTGTTGTTACCCGCCTCCCATTTATTAAACGACGTTCACTCGCGTTGTTTTGATTTCTTCGTACTGTAGTTTGTGTCCGTTCTTTCTCTACTCTATTTGCACTCTCCACGAGCAAGTCTGCGGCGTATGCTAAGCCGCGGCGCGCCTAGTTTCATAATAATTATAAATCCTCAAATCCTATTTTTACATCGTTCCCATTTCAAAAATTAAAATATAAGCTACAACAATGACGTCATATAATATTTTTATACAAAATCGATCGCAGCGCCACCTAACAGCACTTACACCCACAAAGACAACGGGAAACAATGTACATAATTAACATAAGTAACTTATCCATGTTTGATAAATACGAAATATTAATTTATTATATATATATATATCAACATACATAATTTGCAATGTATGACACGTCCGTCCCATCCTGTCTTAGACGCTACTAATTTAAGAAAGCAGCGCACCAAATTACTGCACCAAAAAAAACACTATTTTTGAATGTTCCACATAAAATTGTTCAATATATAAAAGTAATGAATAAAATAAAAATAAATAAAATTAATGAAAGTTCTGTATTACATTATTTGTTATTCTGATGTGTATTTTTTCAAAATATATAGATTTCAGCTGAAATGTATTTATTTTCAAAACTTCTGTCATTTTTGACGGTTATTACACTAATATATATATTTACCCTCAATGATCCTGCAGCAACGCTGAGGGACATCACTCTGCTTCTTTTTTTGAATCTATAGACTTAAAAATCATGATAATTTTGGTTTCCAAATTAATATTAAACACCCTCAACACTATTATTTAGAATTGAAAAATTTTATGCGGACGTTCGAAAATAATTATTTTTGGGTGCAGTAATTTGGTGCGCTGCTTTCTAAAATTTCTCGCCGTAAAAAAATATTATATGACGTCATTTGTTTAATTTTGGAAAAGGGGACGATGTAAAAAGAGGATTTGAGGATTGTTAACTATAAAATACTTTGTGTACATTTCAGGAATATTTCGTATTTATCATACAAAGATAAGTTACTTGGGCTTTTGAAAAAGGTGGGCGCCGTAGGCGCCATAAAAAATAGTGGAAGCCACAGGTGCCATGGCGCCGCATCACAACCTAGTATATATATATATATTAGGGCTGTTAACGATTAATTTAAATTTAATTGTTAAAATTTTGAAAAATTAACGATTAATTAATAGTTAATTTCGATTAAAGCCAAAAATTGAAATTTATAGTGTCTTAAGTAACATTTATTAAAATACTTGTGGAAAATCGAAATAACTGTGGAATGTCTTCTTTATATGACATTATTTAACCAACAACGCAAACAGACAAGTTCATTGACATTATTTGGTTCAAGTGATGAGCGGGTCTTATTGACAATATAACCATCCGAACTTAACAATCGTTCACATAGCTTTAGATTGTCTCGGCTGAAGTTGTGTCGGCATGTAAAAGCAAGTTGGCAACCTTTCATATGAAACATAGACACCGCCTCCTGTCAAGCCTACTAGCCGGTATATCTTTTCCCTCATCTCTCAATATCTACATTGTCCTTGATTAATCGGCGCCTCTTACGCAATTTTTCCCAACTCAAAAAGTCCGTAAGTCAAATATCTTTTTCGGTCCTTTTGAGTTCGACTTAGAGAGGTCCGACTGTATTTATTTAAATAAAAATTTAAAAATTAGAGATTTAGTGGTGCCCTTTTGAGCTGGCGACCTTGGCAACTGCTCCAATGGCAACCCGTATTTCGCCACTGTATATATATATATATATATATATATATATATATATATATATATATATCGTTAATCGTTAATTTCGATTAAGACCATAAAATAAAATTTATGGTGTCATAAGTAACATTTATTAAAATACTTGCCGAAGATCGAAATTAGACTTAAATGTCTTCTTGACATGACATCTTTTAACCAACAGCTCAAACACTTGTGCATTGACATTACAATGTACGTATTTGGTTCAAATGATGAGCGGGTCTTATTGACAATATAACCGGCCGAGCTAAACAATCGTTCACATAGCTTTAGATAGTCTCAGCTGAAGTTTCCGATACTTTAGTGGATGTTTGGTTAGCAGGTGATATGTAAGCGTTATAACCATTGTAGCAATATTCCCTTTAAGCAGCGCGGCTGCGAAGATATTTGACCGACGCCATGTATGAGTTTAGAATCACCGCGTAGCAAATTTTGTAAAATATTGCACAAAAAATTGACGTTGTGCAGCTTTTAACACGACTTGGCTTTTTTAACTTTGCACATGGACCAACGAAGCTTAGACTTAAAGGGTAACATTGCATGGTAAGCAAACGATTTCTCTCAATGGGCACAATAACATTTATCATCATTTTTAATAATCACCTCAGTCAATAGTTTAAAACCAAATTGTTCGTGTAATCGTCCGGAAATTAGTCTATATTTATTTGCAAAAATATTTTACTTTTTGACTCCCAGTACATTTATAATTTGTGGGTCGATTAATCTTTTAAAAAAATTTTAATCGTTAAAGATTTTAGCGATTAATCGAGAAATTTATCGTTAATTTCCGCAGCCCTAATATATATATAAATAAATAAATAAATATATATATATATAGAGATAAATATATATATATATAATATATATATATATCACTAAATGACTAATTATTAAAATTTGTAAAAATGAAAAAAAACGCAATTTTGTATGCTTACACGTTCTAAAGCAAATGAAGATGACTAAACTACTCTTCTTGTTCCTTTTATTCTATTTATTAAAGGGCATGAAAAATACTCTCTTTATAATGGCTCCTTCAGTAATTTAAGGTTTTTGAAATGTGCCATTTAATTCGATTTAGTGTGGTAAATAATTAAATTTACTTGCCTTGCTTATTTCCAAGCTCTCGTAGAATTATTGTGATCCTTATGAATCGAATTAAATTTAAATTGAATGAAGTTGTCATTTTAAAAAAATATAATATTTTCTCATCGAGACTGCTGATATTATTGTAGGTGGTATAAAGTTAATTATAAAACAATAAAAAATACATTCTATGAAAATATAAAAGTTTTCCTTTTGTTAATTTGATTTTCGAACTTATTATTATCAACACAGATATAATGCATATAAAACACGATTCAGTTCAGGTTTGAATTGGTGCAAGTATTAAAAATAAAAATGGAGCGTTTTTTTCAAAGTATAAGTTAAAGGAAAATACTGATAATAATGTGATTATGCAGAATACTTTTATCGATTTAAATAAGTTGAAGAATTGCTGGTTGAATGGAATATGCACTTCTTTTTAGAACATACATACATAAATAAACATAAATAATGATCCTATATGTGGAAGAAAATCAGCAGCCCCGAGCCTAATGCTCTTCATGTGTCTTCCCGGAAGACCCTACCAGCTATCTGGCCCCCTCCACCAAGGGGACGTAACAGCTGGGAACCGCCCCCCCCCCGGAGCGATCGCTTCTGAAGCGGCCACCTGGGCATCCAGGACAGAAAGTCGAAGATGCCTCACACTAGATTGACCTCAAAAGGAAGGGTGGAATTTCCTACTTCGACCCGCTTCAACTGTGGCGCCACCCTGGCAAAGCATACGGGTCTCCATGGTTAACACCGCCACAGAGCCGGCGATCATCAAAGACCTACCTAGGGTGTAACCCCCACCGGGAAGTTTCCTCAGAGCTGGCGTCCGCTGCGTTCTTCGTGGTACCTTTTGTTAATCCGTACTGGCGCTCCTGGTCCTAAACCGGCACCGCTCAATAGCGTTGCTATTAAACTGAGGTGGACGAAACGGTCGCTTCGGATTTACCCGACCATCAATGGGTATTTTGGTTTTCATGATTGGCATTGCATCTGAATATTTTGTCTAAGATACGTACAGCGACTGTAATAATATGTGACTTGCACCTAACACCTAACATATCGGACTTCGGCATTGTTTGCCATGAGATGTCGGTTTAAGGTCGCGGGTCGTTGTCAGGTCCTTGACCCGCGACCCCACTCGCCCTTTGAGCCCCGTAGAGGACACCCCTTCTCGATGAAATGTAGATATCTAAATAACTATATATATATATATATATTATATATATACATATATATATATAATATTGTATATATGCAGTGCTTTGTTTCTGGAAGAACGCACCGGAACGGCGTTTCGCCACCTTTTTTCCAAATACTTTTTTTCTTACTGCATCGAATGATTTGGGTTTTCGCCATCTAAATCACCCGCCAACTCGTGACATTCTACCAGCAGATGCTCTACTGGCCCCTCAGAGTTGTCACATTAACGGCAGCCGTAATCGGTAATCCCTCCTCGTGTTGAGCCAGTGTAGGTAGTTCCGTGTGGGGCAGTGATCAGTTATCATCCGAGTGATGAGTGTCTGTCTACGTTCAAGTCCCCACAAGGAATCGCTCTTGCTAGGTCACGACATGTAGTGGTAGACTTTTCTGGCTGTGTATCCATCATCAAGTCCCCACAAGGGATCACTCTTGCTAGGTTACGACATGTAGTGGTAGACTTTTCTGGCTGTGTCTCCATCATCAAGTCCCGACAAGGGATCACTCTTGCTAGGTCACGGCATGTAGTGGTAGACTTTTCTGGCTGTGTATCCATCATCAAGTCCCCACAAGGGATCACTCTTGCTAGGTTACGACATGTAGTGGTAGACTTTTCTGGCTGTGTATCCATCATCAAGTCACGACAAGGGATCGCTCTTGCTAGGTCACGGCATGTAGTGGTAGACTTTTCTGGCTGTGTCTCCATCATCAAGTCCCCACAAGGGATCGCTCTTGCTAGGTCACGGAATGTAGTGGTAGACTTTTCTGGCTGTGTCTCCAGATGCCCAGCCATCGAGCCACTCCCCGTGGAGGTGGTCTTTTTAAGCCACGATCTGACCCCCAGCTGGGTCATTTGGTGGTCGGCTTGGAGCCACGGTCTGAACCCCAGCTGGGTCATCGGGTAGTCGGGTTGGGGCCACGATCTGACCCCCAGCTGGGTCATCAGGTGGTCTGGTTGGGGCTGGGCTTACCCTTCTCTTGCCAATTGATCTGCCCTGTCCGATTGCGGCACACCGCAGTGTCCAGTGATATACTGCAGGACTATATTTCCGCCACGTGCCAGGGTGTCATCTACTGTATGCAGAATGACACTAACCTCCAGAGAGGATCGGCTCACGGCCTCGATCGAAAGCCGTGAGTCGGTGAAGTCAAAAACGGTCGGGAATTTTTTTTACTTATCTAGGCGCCGGCGCACTTCTTTCAAACCAGTTCGGTGTCGTGACTACTGTATGCAGATCCACATGGTCCCGACAGTTCGACACTGTCTGGTCCATTTTGGGTGTATTGAATTAGGACACCATATCCACTCGTAATAATAATAATAATAATTGATAATTTATTTGGCACTTTATCCCAGCAAGGAACCGGGCTCACAGCGCTTTACATGGAGATCATAACATACATATAATAATTAAATAACCATTCATACCATCATAACAATATAAAGGACAGTACATTACACATAAGCTACCATCCTTGAAACACGAGCCGTCTGGAAAGACGTTCACTCCACAGTCGCCATAAGGCTCAGTTGTCTTCAGGGCCTCGTCTCATTTAACTAAAACATTTGCTTGTATTACAACTCAAATAAATAATATTTATTGTTCTAGGGTTTTGTCGAAGTGTTGTTATATTCTCTTTTTAAATTGTGGGTTTAAATTGTGTGTTTAAAAAAAAAGATTTATCATCTTGCTTACTGTACATCCTTTAGATGTTATCACAATAACACCTATTATAAAAATAAACAATTGGTACCAGATTTGTCCGCTTTTGCATTTAAATATAAATGTCTTTGTTTATCAAGAAATTTTGTTCGACAAATATTTCAACAAATTAATTTACCGGTACCTGTAAAAATTAAATATAGCAACAAAATTTGTACGTTCAATCATTTAATCAAAACAAAAATAGCGAAATATATTTTAAAAATAACAATTTTTGCACTTTTACACTTCTATAAACTCCGGTACACACACGCAAATGCGCGCACAGACACACATATTAAAAAAAAACGTGTTACAAGAATGAAGTTGATGACCTGAGCCCCCATATAAGCTTGAAGTAATAAAAAATTATCGAGGATTTAACTATGATACTAAGAAATAAATCTGCACTATAACTTGAAAGCCTTTTTGTATACGTATTTGTTTAGGCATAGTAGTTTTTTCTTTATTTCAGTTACTCTCCTCGTGCTAATATGAAACTTACATTTCACATGTTTGTTGATCACTAATACAACTACCGGGTTGTTAACATTTCAGTTATTGATTCCTCGATACGTGTCATCGACCACGGTGGAATATTCCGATACTGTATTGGTTTCATTCAATTTCATGTTACTAGGGATGCCCGGCCTGGGTTTGGAACGAGTGAAGGAAAGGAAGTGTCCACGTCAGAACTCAAAGATAACTGGTCGACATCTTTCTCTTTCACCGGTGGCTTGGAATTTTGAGGTCCCTTCTGTTTGCCTGTCAGAGTAGTCAAGTAAGTCGTATGACTCTGAGAGATTGTTTTGGCTTCATCTAGGAGTAAATTAAAAAAGATACCAGGTATCACATGTTAATCGGCCACTCAAAAAAATGTAGGTGAGAAATGAAATGGGATCATGGTGACAGCAGTGAAGGAAAGGGACTTTTTTACAGAGGGTAAACTTGTGGGATGCGGGGGTTAGGATCGTACGGATGACACCATCACAATTGGTTATGTATATTACCGTTATTTGACACACAGTCACTCGGATGAGGTCTATGGGGTAAGTCGTAAGGGGGGTGACACCATGAGCAAATAGCACTGGCTGACCCTTGTGACGCTTCTGGTTATATATATATGACGTTAACCAGCTTGGGCGCATAAATTTATCATTGTTTTAATATTATGAGTTTGAAATTGTTCTTTAGAGGCAAAGTTTCTGGTTTTTATATTATTGTGTATGTTAACAAAGCCACAACACTCTTAACCCTAACCAGGTGGAATCAACAATAGATAGCTACTGTGCGGTGTTTCGCCTAAGATGTGAAAAGTCTTACTTGATTGTTTGTTTCAAGGGTGGGGCTGGTGAACGTTTTATGACTATTAAAACGTTTAATATTTGAATTCATGACTAGAGGAATATTACTTCCCTATTTAAACACTACATTCTGTAAAATACCCATTTTCACCTTACATCAAAAAAAAATAAAAATAAATAAAACATTGCTCAGTTTCAGATGAGAATAGTTGGTTTAGGCTCTTAATTATATTGTGTCAACGGTCGTATAGACAAAACACCATTAACCAACAAGAGACCCTACATCAACGATCCCGTTACCACTTGAGTTGAAGAAACCAGTTGAGACAATGCGCATCCAGGTGAAGTAGTACGGCTCCTTGAAATCAAACTTGATGGGGCTACGTTCTTTGTAGCAAGTGGCATCGTGAAAGTCGTGTAAAACGTCGTTGACATCAAGTAGCACATCTATTATTAAAGAAACAGATCGAAAGTTATCTTTTTATGTTTTATTATTGAAATAACAACGAACAAATTAACCCCCAAAAATGTTGGAAACTGTTCCAGAACTTTAATGCAGACAATGAGAAGAGCAGACGCAAGAGACTTTTGCAGTTGTACTTCCAACCTACAACTTTAGGAAAGGACACTGCAGAGGAATGACGCTTTTTAAGAATACGCTTATATTATTTTTTTTAAATGCGGGTTTTAATATATTTGTAAAGTTAGTTACAGAATGTGGGCATCAAGTTTCATATGTTAGAGCATGACAATTTCTTAGGGATTAAAAATTCTAAGTTCGCAAATTTAAAAGGGAGAAAAAATTAAACTAGTCCCGACGACCCAAAAATACCCAAGTGGAACGAGAAAACAACCCCTGAACCAGAGAAATATAAATAGATTCAATTCAAACAGTGCAATTCATTGCCAATTAGCGATTCATTTTTCCTTCTATTTTTTTTAATGTTATTCTTTTTTTAAATCCTTTATATTAACTCGTGGTGTCTGCGGCGGACCTTGCTTGCTTGCTTGCTTGCTTGCTTGTCGCCAAAACTTTTGATCGATTTTTAACCCACTTGCTCGCAAGATAGCGAGCTCAAATTTTGCAAGCAGTTTCGTACCGATGATAAAAACAATGTATCAAAATTTCAGATCGATCGCATGTACCGTAATTAAATTATTGATTTTTTAGATTATTTTTTTTATTCCTATGTATCATGCTATTTTTTGAGATAGAGCGTCGCGGTGCGTATTATATTGAACAACCTTTCTATCGCGCAATAAGGTGCGTATTTTATTGACAGCTCTTTTTATAAACATATTCCTGATCGGTGCGTATTATATTAAACATGTTTTACGACACAACTTCAATTTTGTATTTCTGGATGGTCTGGCGCTGCGTATTATAATGAACATTCTTTTAATTACTTCTCGTACATAAAGGATTTATAGTCAAAAACTTGGTTTTTTACGGGTTTTTCTTATTCCTTCTCATATTATATTTTAATTAAATAAATTGATACATATATCAGAATGTACGTGACGTCATGCACAGTATGCTTTTCTTCTCTTCGCATTTAGAGAACACGACTTGGGCGGTGTGGGCAATCATAACCAAACATGCTCCGAAGTTAGCGGAGTTAGTGGCCGCCTGAGTGATATCAGCGCTGACCACTTCGTTGTTACTTACTGTTCAAGGAAGATAATAGATCAGCGAAGATCTTCCTTTTTATCGCATTTATATTGGGAAACCTTGGACGCCGAAGTCCACGCTCCTTGCAAAAAACCTTATTCAAAATACTAAGCTCAAGAAATTAAAAGACATTCGGCATTAGAGTTAAATTTTAGTGATTAATTTTGTTACTTTTCTATAATATCATTTTCACTACGGATACGTCTTTTCTTTAAAACATATTTTAACATATGGTTAACACTAGATGATTCTTTACCAATGTTATTATCTATCTTATTAGAAAAAGTATTGGAAAGCTGAAAAATTAAAATTAGAGTATCTTAGTAAACTAAAAATATATATAATTTAACTCTGATTGATAAATGTAAAAAAATTTCTGTTGAAAAAACAACAATTCCCTACACTCTTTTATTCAATCAACAAGTCTTTAAGTCTGTTAATCTGTTAATAAACAGGATGGTGCACCAAATCATAAGGTATAGCATGAATCATTATAATACTGTTTAGTTTATCTGAATTAACCCAAGACGACATATAACTTTGCAGATTAAATTCATAATGTTATAAAATATATATTTACTTTACAATCGCTAACTGACCAATCGTTGGCATGTCTTAAATAAAATAGACAGTTACTTAAAGTATTACACATGACTTCAAAAACTCTTTACACTTAACCTCGATGTGAAAGAAAGAACATTGCAAATGGCAGCAGTACGGGAAAATTGGCTATGAATCTAAACATCTTGTTCTAATGTAATAAAGGATGATACAATTTGCTTGAAAAAAGCAATAGTAATGTTACACATTTCTATGAAAACTTTTGGGCTGAACAACAATCCGTCGCAACCATCAAAACTCATCAAGGGTCTTGCCTGAGTATCAATACCGTAAACTGGCTCAGAAATATCTCCGACACTCACCCTAACATTTTCCATTGTTTTCACCTGTTTGATCTATTCCCACACGTACACATCGTCTCCAATTATGAAGCATTTGTAATCTTTGACATCGCAGTCCCATCCAAACACTGAAATGTCATAAAGGTCAGTACATATACATTTAGACATAAATAAGTCCAATTTTGGGGCAAAACTTATTATTCAAGATCTAAATCAATTTTTTAAAAGTAAATATTTGTATGAGTTTTTAAAGGTAATGTGCATCTATAATATATATCATTTAAATGTGTTTTTTATTTTTATCAATTGTCTATTAATATACAATTTTTTACTGATAAATATGTACAAGCCTAAAAAACAGATATTATTGTATCTACAGTGGTACCTCGAGTTACGAGTGCCCTAACATACGAGTTATTTGAGATACGATCTGTCGAGCGAGCGAAGTTTTGTTTTTGAAATATGAGTGTCATTTGAGATACGAGAAACAGCCAGATAACTGCGCCTGAGACTCGTGCATTATCCCACGTATTTCCCCAGTGTGTTTGTTTATCTCGCTATCGAAGTATCTTTGCTGAGTACGACCGAGGAATTAAAAGAATTAAAAGTTGCAGCAGCATTCGGGTGTTCTGCAAAAATTGGTTTTGAGGAAGAGCCAGAGGTGGAGGAGGTTATCTCTACATGTGAGATAAAAGAGATCTTGTAAATGTGGGAGAGAGTTTCACAGTTCTTAGAAAAGAAACACCCCGAAAAATTTGCAACTGGTCGGAGCTATTTAATGACACTTGCCTAACCAATTTCCGCAGCCTTCTGAAAGAAAGGAGGAACAAACCTCCTTGGACGTTTTTTTTTAATCCGGCGAAAATGTCAAAGACCAGTGAAGAGAAAAGCAGTGACTAAAATAAGCATACAGTAAAGTAATGGGGGTGAGAGTGCAATCAGGCTTTTAAATAGGTAAATTTATGATATAAAAAACAGGGTATTAGTAGGCCTGACAAGACGTAACACAACAGCGAACGTTTCGGCAAAGAGCCTTCCTCAACGGACAAATAGTACATACATGAAAAGAAAAACACGGAATAATAATAGAAAAACACTTAGCTGCGGTGAAATCCAAGCAGTCCAGTAGGGATGGACTACTACTGGACTGCTTGGATTTCACCGCAGCTAAGTGTTTTTCTATTATTATTCCGTGTTTTTCTTTTCATGTATGTACTATTTGTCCGTTGAGGAAGGCTCTTTGCCGAAACGTTCGCTGTTGTGTTACGTCTTGTCAGGCCTACTAATACCCTGTTATTTATATTATAAATTTACCTAAGCATACAGTAGCATTTCAGTTGTGTTTAAGTTATATTTAAGTGACCAAAATACAAATATGAATGTAAACTTTATTAAACCAGGTTTTTTGCTATACATTCTCTTTTATTATGTTTTTATACAATATTTGTCATGTATAAGTATAATATTTTTTCTTATTAAAAAACACGTAACAAAAACAATTAGGGGTAGCCAATTTTTGGAGCTGGAACGGATTAATGGCATTTCAATTAAGTTCAATGGGGAAAATTGCTTTGAGATACGAGCAAATTGACATACGAGCAAGGTAACGGAACGAATTAAACTCGTATATCGAGGTATCACTGTATTAATTTTCAAAGCCACATTTATACACTTCAACAATGATCCAATGATAAATGTCTGTCGAATTGCAAGTACTGGACGTGCTATTTTAGTAGAAATTACCCACCTTAAACCTAATAAAAATCATTTATTAATTTAGGCTCATCTTATGCCTAACAAACGATGCAAAATTTATTTTGTTAGCATCAAAATTTAGTAAAGAATGGCTTATACGACGCCTTATTTAGCTTAGTCTGAGACATTTGAGCTTCCTTTGTATTTTTGGCCGGTGTTCTCTTTCCAAGTTATTTCCAGTTGTTGGCCTTGACTAATTGGACGTTATTTTATCCTCTCTTTATCAACAAACTATTTGTTAGACGTCTCCAGTAAATCTGTGTACAACAGATGATGTGTGAAAAATTAATGCTGTTTATATTTCTAATAAAAGTATCAGTAGTGTAACCATCGACAAAAATTTGTATGGGCTGATAAAAAATGCCTGTACGACTAATACATACATGCGGGAAAACTTCAATTGAGGTTTAACTAACGAGTACTATGAAAGTTTGACACCGTTTACTACAATTATATATTGTTAACATTTGAGTTTCCTTACCTGGCATTTCTTTTATAAGCACAGTAAGGGCAACAAGGAAAGTTGACACAGAAATAACATACATTGCTTAATTCTAAAAGAATTATTAATTTTAAAATGTAGCTGATCTTTCCGGCCAACACTCACTATAATGTGTGTGAAGTCTTTTTAAAAAATAAAGTGACTCTTTGTGCCTTTTGGTGCAAAAATTTAGTCTACAAATTCGGTCACAGTTATAGCAGTCGCGTGTGTACAGAAAAAAGTCGTAATTTGTTTGACTTATTGTTTTTATATTTTATTTCCATTTTTAAAAAATAAATTGTTTTCATTGTATTCTTTTACAAATTTTACAAATTTTTCCTAAGACTAATGACTGAATTTATCATTTTCCCTTTTAAAATGAAACAAGTAATAAACACTCGAATGAGTATTTAAACGCAATTTCCAACAAGGAGTTTCCGATTTGTTTATTCAGGGGAAATCATTCTAGATTACATTAATAAGTCATACAAAACGGGACTGCAATAAAACTTTTAAATATAATGCATAATACACAAACAAGTGTACAATGAAAACAATAGATGTAAGCTTTATTGTAACCTAAAACGACAATAGACGTTTCGGCTAATGCCTTCATCAGTACAATAAAATAAAATAGGTACTTACATAAGTAATATTTAAATTCTTAAAACATATTATATCATAAAATAATATAAAATATTTATGTAAAATTAACAAAACTGGAAAAACAATAATACACTGGAACACAGTATATAGGAAAAAAGAGGAAGTATCTAAAGTTACATTGAAAACCACAACGGGAAAAAGATTCTGCATTTAGGTAAAATTGTGAATTTCGTTAATTCCATATGGAGCCAACGTACAAAATCGTTGTATAAGTCTATTTTTCATGTGGATCCTATCATGGGTATTGCTTGCATATAAAATAACAGTAACTGCAATATCTGAAATGCCGTCATGGTCAACACTGTTAAAATGTTTAGACACAGGACATTGAGCCTGTTTATTTATATTATACAGGTGTTCTCGAAACCGGACTCCATGACGAAGACCTGTCTCGCCCACGTAAATTTTACTACATCTCTTGCAAAAAATTTGATAAATCACGTTGCGATATGTGCAAGTGAATCCATCTTTTATTATAAACTTTGTTATGAGATTTATGATAACCGCGTTTGCTTTCTACCCGTTACTTTTATTCATCATCATCATCATCATCATCCTCATTACTGCCTGTTGTCCCATCTGGAGCCTAAGCCACAGGCATCCCGGTCCTGCGTCAATCTCTCCTACTGTCCCTCAGCTGTGCCCACTACCCTAACATTTCGGCAGCGAATTGGGCAGTTTTCCCAGCCTCGAACACGGTCCTTACGTTCCATGTTCCTAAGCTGGTGGTGGTCCTAGTAGAGAGGATGGTTGTCTGCCGGGTGGTTTCCGGTTGGCTTTGGCCACCAAGTTTCGTTAGTTCTCTGTTAAGAGACCCAACCTTCCCAAGGTCAGACATTCCTATTTTTTAAATCCCTTATATTAACTTCACCGGCGTCTCTCTCTCTCTCTCTGTCTTGGGCGGGCGGAAAAACAGAAGTACAAAATGACCCACTTCCCATAATCCGATCGAACTGAAATTTGGCACACGGACCCGTCTAACCTAAAAATGCATCGTATCAAAATTTCAGATCGATCGAACGTACCGTAATTAAATTAATGCATTTTTAGTTTATCCTTATATGAGGTATGTAGTTTAAATTCACTGTTTGTTATTGTTTTTTTCCCACGTGAAATTTTGAGCTGACGCATTGAGGCGACCCAACGAAGCGACGGGGCGCTTTTGTTTACATTTTACGTGTCACTCTGAGCTCGGTCAAGCGAATCGGTGACCAGACTTTTCCCCTCTCCCCCCCACCCACCCCCCCCACTAGGGTTATGATGCAAAGTTGAGTTAAGACAGATTCAGTCTGTAAATGTTTGAAAATAATCAATACTGTTAGTTATGTCTCATATATAAGGGATTTATAGTCAAAAACTTTGTTTTTACGGGTTTGTTTTATTATCCTTGTTCGTGTCGTTGTAGCAATTGCTTTTTTACGGGAAGGGGTGCTAATCCTTCGCACAACCCTCCTCCTCTCTCATCCGGGCTTGTACCATAAACATTAGGCTGCCAAAAAGAGACTATTGTCCAGGAAGGATTGTGCTCGAAACCCTTCTGATGACATCTTAAAAATCTCTTGTCCAGAACGGACTGAAAATTCCTTTTTATTATTATAGAAAAATATAACGTTTAGTTTACAGGAAAGAGTCAAGAAATTGCAAATTTTATGTGGGATACAAAGAGTAAAGAAGTCCATGAAACACTTTATAATGAAACTTTGGGTATGTACAATAGCATAATCATGCACAGTAGTAGTATAAATTACGCTTCGCAGTCGTTCAACCTGCAAACAACCGGTTTTCGCAAACTCAAGTCACAAGTGGTCTGCTAAAAGTATATGTTTTCCACAAATGCAAATTACGTTGTTATTCCCAAAGTTAAACCAATGCGTCTGTGCAACGACGGGGAAATCCCTAGGATGAAGAGGGGGGGGGGTTGTCGTATCGCCCAGGAAATTTCGCGCCTCTTTGAGAAAGTGGAGTATGTAGCAGTTGTGCGTCATAGTGTTTCTTTTAGTCGACATCGCAGACGTATGCCAAGTTTAACATTTATCAAGATTGTCTGGTAAATACATCAAACTTCTACATGAGAATAAGGTCAGTGAAGTATATATTTCACATCACAAGTCCTTCCCGAGGGGAATCTAACGAGATGTATCTAAAACATATCACAGCGTCTTTAAGTACATTTTAATTGAAATTACTATTTATAATACTTCATAGCAAATTAAAATCAGGAATGCGATATGTCCATGCACTTTAAAACAAACTGATCTCACAATTTTGATTTAAGATCCTACATCAAAAATAAGTTATTCCTGACACTTCAGAGTTCTTTTTTTGCAATTAATTTTCGAACAGTGTTTATAGCTCTCACTGATATATATTACAAATGTAAAAAAACGAAACAACACTGTTCGAATAAAGTTATGAGGACGAAAGTTCTCCAGGAAAACACGTTTTGGTTTTGACCAATTATATTTTTATAACCCATATAAAATAGATCCGTTTAAGTCGCGATTCATTACTTCGCAAAATCGGTTAAGTGTCGATAATTCCATGGCTCCCAAATTTTGTGACGTAATACAGCAAATTCTTTCTGCAAAGCATGAAATAAGGAGGAATAATAAGTAACAAAAATATAAATTATTAATAAATTTAAAAAACGTATTAGAAATATACAGTTTCATAGATTTTAATTGAATTTTAATCGATCAAATTACTTTTAATTGATTAAAAAGTTGTAACGCTTAATCAATTACTTAATCGCTAATTTCCGCAGCCTTACTTAATACATATAAATAATCATTACCATAGTTTAGCCGTTTTAGCTGTCTCATATAAATAATTGATTTATCCAGAAATGAATTTCACCCAATTAATTTGAACAAATTACATTTTTTCAATAACTTCAAAATAAATAAGCAACAAGACTTGTCAGTTAGTAAATTTAATCAAGACTATATTAACAAACTACATTTTGAAAATAACATTTTTTTTCACATTTACACTACTAACTCAGGTAAACACACACACACGAGCTCAAAGACACATTAAAAAACAACGTGCAACAAGATTGAAGTTGACGAACTAATAATAATATTTAGCTCCACACAAGTACAAACTGATAAAAACTGACCCAGTACCTAATCTCAGATACTAAGGTAAAATTTGTAGTCGAACCTGAAAGCCTTTTTGTATACTTATTTGTTTTTGCATAGTTCTTACACTCCAAAAATATCATTGTTATTTTCAACAGCAACAAAAAAAATCTAGTGGGGTGCTAACATTTCATATATTGATTCCTTGATGCGTGTCATCGACCACGCTGGAATATTCCGTCACGGTATTCGTTTCATTCAAGTTCTTGTAACTGGGAATGTCCCGGCATGAGCTTGGAATGAGTGGATGAAAAGGAGACAATTGTTCCAGTGTCCACGTCAGAACTCAAAGTTCCCTGATCAACATCTTTCACCTGTGGCTGGAAACTTTCAGGTCCCTTCTGTGTTCCTATCAGAGTTAAGTCAGGCGTTTGATTCTGATAGATTTTGTTGGCTTGATCTAGGGGTAAATTTAACAAGATGAGATACAATCGACGTTCAAACAAAATGTAAACATTTCAATGGAATGTATATTGCCCACACATTTTATATCATGCCATCGGAGAGTATAAATATTGACGGCATGGTAATTAAACACATTGGAAAATTGCGCTGAAATTTTAATGTTAGAAAATATTCATAATAAAAGGTCAACAATTTTGAGATGTGGATAATTTTCGTGGCGACCTTCACCTTCACGGAATTCTTATCTTAATTGTCGGTATTCATAAAGCTCGAGCTTTCGCTCTGGCCTGCACGCTTGTTAACATTTTCGGTAACTCGCGCTCGTCCTTTCATCTAGTATCAGGCCAGTCGTAAAAAAAGGTTTTGTGACACCTCACTCTAGGGATAATTTATGTGTGTGCGCCATTGAGTGGTCCAACCTATTTCTTTATTGGTAACTTCTAAACATTTCATCTTTCACCTACTGGTGGCAAACACAAATATGTTATATAATATATCGGAACATTACCGTAGCATTCCCTATCAACTTTTAAATGTTACTCCTATAATTGGCAATGTTTCATAAGACCTGTTGGTCATTATCACAAATATGTTAACGTATAAGTTAATATCACTAGAAAATAAAATTTGTAATTTATGACTGGATGAAATGAATTACAGTTATTTTTTCAGAAGAGTTACTTAAAAAAAATAATTTATATCATGATTTCATTTTTAAAAGCGTGGGATTTTTCATAAAAATATTGTATGATTCATAAGCAACAGGGCTGTTGAAATTGGCATTATTTGTAAGTGAGCTTTTTTGACCAAGAGGAGCAGTGAAAGGGGGATATATTTTTAACAATTCATTAGAATATTATACTTCGTAAGTGCACCACCTATAATTAATCAAGGAAACCAATTAAACTTTAATTACCTCGAAGGCCAGTTACGGTCTTAGGTAGACACAACCAACAAATAAAGAATCCTAGCGACAAAGCTGTAATCAGTAAAATGAAGTCTAAGGCAAAGCCTCTAGCTTTCAGCATTTTCTTCTTTTGGGAATCATCCGGGTTCCAGTGACGAGTTGTCTTATCTTGTGTGTCTAAATTGAAAATTTCTATGAGAGAAAATGGAAGAAATGTTTGAATCAAACTCATCTATTCACGAACAACTCTTTACTGTTAATTATGCCAGTCATTTTTTTCAGCCAATGAAGGGAAACTAGTTAGATTTAGTATGTCCAAATAAGAAAATTAATGACTATCACAGATTTCAAACGCGTGTTTCGGAAGTCCACCTAGTTGAGATTCTTTGCCTTTAACTAAAATACAAAAAAATTTTTTAGTACTAACCTGCAGTGGTTCCCAAAGTGGTCCGTACGGACCCCCAGGGGTCCGCGGAACCATTCAGGGGGTCCGTGGAAAATTAAAATTGATTTGGGGGTCCCTGGACAACGTCAGGGGGTCCGCGCAAGGTTTAGTATAAAAATAATAAAATCATGTTCTTTTTTATTATTACCGAAATAAAAATAAAGAACAATGAAAACTATAGTAGCGATTTTTAGGTCCTGAGTAAAATAAATTGGTTTGACCTAGAAACAAAAGTTTAACTACAATATTTCCACAGCTGTAACCAATCAAAATGTTTGGCTTATTGAAAGTTTGATGCCTGAGAAAGGTGAAGACCCTATATGTAGGTCATAAAAATACCATCTTTTAACAGAAATGACGATGATTGAAGGGTCGGGTAAATTTTGACGTGTCGGGAAGTTATATTTATCTAAAGCAGGAAGAATCAAGCTTTCCATTGATACCACATTTGATATGTTGGACGATACCAAATACAGGAATAGAAAAAAAACTTTTTACTTCTTCAAAATTCGACCAAACATTTTTTGTAGGGTTAGCAAAGTAATATTTTTAATATATAATGATATTTTTTATGTAATTAACATTAAAAAATTGCTTTAGAAACCTAATACATTAAAACATAGAAACACTTGAAAATAAGAATTTTTGCCGATTTCTCACCCCCCCCCCTTTCAAAGTTTGAGATGAAGCCAACTATTTAAGTTAATAACAAACATGGCATAGTGTGAGACAGACTTCCGAAAATAGTTTTATACAGCAATACAATAGTGTTGCTACATGCATAACTTGCCTACAACATAAAGTCTAAAAGAGTCGCACACGTAATCGATAATTTACTTGTATGTAATGCTGATAAGAAGTGAATAAACAAATTTTCCCATTCTTAGGCAAAAGAAGTTTAGTATTGTTAGTTGGAAGTTTTGATATAGTTGAATTTTGTATTGTTATCCAGATAGTTTACTTTTGAACGTATGTAAATATAATATTTGAATAAATTTGAAATCTTTTGAATCATTTTCAATATAGTAATGCCTTAACGTTAATAAAAAATAAAATAATAAATTTAAATAAAATGAAAAATAAATAAAAAACTCAGGAAGGGATCGAAAGTTTTTTGAAAAAAATTTAAATAGGATTTTTTCCTAACATCTTACGTAAAATAATTCTAAAGGGTTTTACTGCAGCGTTTCATTGGAAAATGTAATATTTAATAGTTAATTAAACTTTCAAATAAAACATTTTATATACAATTTTTCGTATAGTTTTGTGCCCTTTTTAAATAGATGAGTGAGCGACGAAAAAAAATGTAGACAGTACAGTGTTGCATATTTGAAGTATGGCTTTATTTCCTCACCAGAAAATAGTATTTTACCAATGTGTCTTCTGTGTAATAAAACTTTGTCGAATGATTCTATGAAACCTTCCAAGCTTAAGGAACATTTGATGAAAATACAAAGTGACAAAACGATAAAGATTTATTATTTTTTTAAAGCAGTGAAAGAAAAATATTTGAAAACCCCATCACTTCAACAATTCATGGGGACATCATTTAAGTGACATGACGATGGACTGCGTTCGTCTTATAATATTTTTTTTACTGATTGCAAAGTCTGGAAAGCCCAACACGATTTGTGAAGAACTTATTTTACCAGCTGTAAGTGAGGTGATAAGCACTGTGTTGCACAAACCAGCTTTCGACATCCCAAAAATAATTCCACTTAGCAATAATTCAGTCGAAAGAAGGATTGACAAAATGGCTCAGTGTGTAGAAAATTCTTTGTATGATTACTTAAAAACATCTGCATTTTCCCTACAGCTTGAGGAGTCCACTTTACCAGGAAACGAGGCTTTACTTTTAGCTTATGTAAAACTTGTAAAAGAAGAACAATTTTGCCAAGAACTGTTGTTTTCTAAGTGTTGGCAACCGATACGAAAGGTTTAACGTTATTTACTGAATTAAACAGATTTTTCGATGAAAAAGCTATACCCTTGACTAATATCATTTCTGTTACTACTGACGGTTCTCCAGCAATTGTTGCAAGATACCGAGGCTTTCTGGCATACTTAAAACAAGCTGTACCACATGTATGTTCAGTGCATTCATCGACATCATTTTGTTGCAAAAAATCTTAGTGAAGTTTGCATGGATCACTAGATTATGTTATTAGAGCAGTTAATAAAATCAAAAGGAATGCCATCAATGAAAGATTATTTGCTAAACTTTGTTTAGAAAACGATGAAGACTATAATCATTTACTACTTCACACAGAAGTACGTTGGTTATCTAAAAGTTCATGTTTAAATCGATTTTATGCTCTCTTTGATTCAATGCTGGAATTTGTGGAAGGCAAAGACAATGATTTGAGACAAAATGTAATTAACTATAAAAAAAATAATAACATAGCCTACATGACAGATTTATTTGCCAAATTTAATGAAACTAATTTGAAACTACAAGGTGACCAAATAAATTTAATCAAAACTAAAACCGTAATATCTGCGTTTGTTGCATAAAATTTTCTGTGAAAAAAAAACTTGGGGAGAGGAGAATGTTCTCAGTTTCAAAATCTTTCAAAATTGCAAAATAGAGATGAAGACTTGCTTGCCTACTGTCAACACTTAACGGCTCTTCTTGCAGACCTTAACCAAAAATTTGAAGACATTCTTCACATGGATACTCCCGACTGGGTGTTGAACCCTTTTGCTGGGGAACAAACTCAGATCCCAGACATTGATGATTCCATACTAATACAGGAGATACTTTTTAAATAAGCACAAATGAGGAACTTAAATCAATGTTTGAAGAATGATACCAAAAATTCTGGTTACAAAAAAGAGATCCCAATATTATATCCTGCATTATGGATTATTGTACAGAAGTTGTTGACTGCTTTCCCGTCTTCCTATTTGGTAGAAGGTGGATTCAGTGCCGTAATAAACCTCATCACAAACAAAAGAAACCGGCTAGCCATTAGTGCTCGTGGAGATTTGCGTTTGTTACTCACAAACATTGAGCCGGACATAAACAGACTCATAAAATCTCATCAAGTTTATTCAAGTCATTAATTTTTAAAAACATTTTAAACAAAAGTTATATGTAAATAAATTAATCTTCAACAAAATGTTGTTTTTTTAATTAGTAAATTTGTATACCTTGCATTTCTGTAGCGTTTTCATTTGGGGGTCCGTGGGACAGTTTTGAATGTAAAAGGGGTCCACGGGTAAAAAAAGTTTGGGAACCACTGATTTAGAGTGTTAATATTTTTTCCGATACATATTATTGACATTAGCCTATTCAATATAATTATCATAGTTTATTACAACACCTTGAGATTGATTTTATAAACTGACATGTATGCACATATTTTTGTTAACTATTTTTCTTGTCAGGCCTTATGGTAGCAGTGATTCATGTGCATCGTCAGGCGATTTAAAGAAAGAATTTAAAATAAAAAAAATTTAAAAAAAAATTTCTTTCAAAAATCAACTTTTGAACCGTCTTTTATATTATAAACATTCTTTAGATGTGTAATAATACTGTGCAGATTAGTTTCAAATTGTATGCTAACATTTGTTTTAGTGTTGTATAATAATTTAAACCTTTGTTAAAAATGTATAAAAATATATACATGTGTTTAAACGGTATATTAATGTTAACTTGTGCTGTGCTTTATGTTATCCTCTTCATATTCAACTAAAATAAAAAATAAAACACTGACATAAATTTTTGAATGACCCCAACTAAATTTAGTTTGTAAATACACACATTTTAAAATGTACTTTATGAATAAAAATTGGGAATTATATTCCATTAGTATTTATTTCTTAACATTGTCCAATCTAAACATGAAGTATGTTATAGAAAAAAAGACAATAAAATTGTGTACACTAGGGGCGTCCGTATAGAAAAGAAAATCCAGAAACCTATATGCATGTATTTAAATTTATAAATTTAATGGTTTAAAGAGTATATAGAATAGCTTTTTTTGCAATCAGAACTTTAAATATTTCAGTGTTATATTATTATTCATTATATAAAAAATATATTTTAAAAAAGTATTTTATCATTTGTTCAAGCTTTGTCTGATATTTTAATCACCTTCCATGCAGTGGTCTCCCTGTCTTCCTAGTGGACACTCGTAACAAATCCCTTTGTAGTTACACCTGTTCCTGGAGCACATAATCAAACATATCTCAGTGCAGCCGACATAAAACAACGGGGCGGCACAGTCTGTAAGGTCAGACGTGTGATTAGAACAAACCTACACAGTCTGTAAGATAAGACTTTTGGTTAAATCAAACCAACACAGTCTGTAAGATAAGACTTGTGATTAAATCAAACCAACACAGTCTGTAAGATAAGACTTGTGATTAAATCAAACCTACACAGTCTGTAAGATAAGACTTGTGATTAAAGCAGACAAACACAATCTGTAAGATAAGACTTGTGAGTAAAGCAGACAGAGACAGTCTGTAAGATAAGACTTTTGATTAAATCAAACCAACACAGTCTGTAAGATAAGACTTTTGATTAAATCAAACATACACAGTCTGTAAGATAAGACTTCTGATAAAGCAGACAGAGACAGTCTGTAAGATAATAGGGCACCCTGGGCAACACATTTTGAAAACCTGTATTAAGTTTGTGATTCACTGAACTTTAAAAAAATATTCTTAACAAATTTAAAAAAAAATAAAAATCAACAACACATGCATCCACGCGTTTGAAAAATGGAAAAAAACGGAAAAAACGGATCGTCTCCAGCACTTTTCAATTTAAATTGGTCTTCAAATCAACACAACGAAAACTAAAGTCATGGACCTCACCAACGAACCCAATGATATTATACTTAATGACCAAACTATAGAGAAAGTAACCAACTTCACTTAGTTAGGAAGCAAAATGTCACATGATGGAGATGCAACATCAAAGATAACGACTCGAATTGCGTTGACGTCAAGTGCTTTTAACAAACTTACAAATATTTGGAGATCAAAGACACTTAGCAAACATATAAAACTTAGGCTATTCAACTCTTGCGTAATCCCTGTACTAACATATGGATGTGAAAGCTGGAAATCCACTCAAGCTATAGAAAAGAAATTAGTTGCCTTCGAGAACAGATGCCTCCGAAAAATTTTGAATATAAAATGGAGTGATTTTAAATCAAATGAAACAATAAGAGAAGAAACCAACCATGAATATGTGTCAACCTTTATAAGGAGAAGGCATTGGAATTATATCGGTCATGTTCTTCAAATGGACGAGAGAAGACTACCACGGCAGGCCTTCATATGGACAACAAAAGGCAAAAGAAAACCAGGAAGACCAAAAGAAACCCTACGTAGAACAATCAAAAGAGAAAGCTCAACCATGTGTCTAAGAAATAATCAAGACCTAATACAATTGGCGACGAATCGTCGTAAATGGAAATCAATGACTTCTGCCCTATGTGCAATCTTCGGCCCGAGAGGAACTAACTAACTAACTAACTAACTAACTAACTAACTAACTAACTAACTAACTAACTAACTAACTAACTAACTAACTAACTAACTAACGCGTTTGAAATCATTTACCTACCACCAAATACTTGGATGTCACAAATTCTGAGCAATCCCTCGGTTACGATAAATGTAATATTCGATACCACAGTCCTTTTGGAAGCTGAAAATACAACATGCCGACTGCCAAAGCTTGAGTTGTATTGAAATAAAGTGGAGCCATCACTCAACGTGCCTTTAATATTAAAGTAGAGCTTCTCTTCAGAGTTGTCATCTGCATTAATAAAATGAATTTTAAACATTAGATAACAAAGAAAACAAAGCAAATTTTTTTTTAAAAATTAGGCTAAGGATGAAAATAAAAGGCTATGGATAATTTGAAACACCACATTTTTTAAAGTAATCACAATAGATTAACAAAAAAAGTGTTGTTTTTTTTTCAAACCTTTCGTAGAATAATTTTATATGCCTGTCTTTTCTTTATTTTTTGGCTCATCACCCTTTAATTCATTTGGTAAACCAGCAATCAGTTTCATAACTAAGTTGCGCAAGGTCAAGGTCGAGGGAAACCTCAAGCAGCGTCACCATGGGATTAGAAGATAACAAAACAAATGAACATATCTCCACTAGACAACAAACAAACAAAATACAAATTTTAAAAAAATAAATAAATAAAAGGAAAAAACAAAACCCTTAGCATCAACTTGGACGTCCCACCCAAGAACATGAAAAGAATCATATCTTGATACAAAGCCATTCAAAGCTAAAGAGAAAGTTGATGACGTTTGACGAAACAACTCAGTCCCCCCCCCCTTCCACCCACTCCACTAACCGGTATAAAACAGTATTTTATTGACCTCCTTTTGAACGGAAAAATTTAAGGTCCAATTGTTGCTGTATTTGCTGTCGAAAATTGCACAGTTCACGGTTGAAATGTCCCCATCGGAGAGAAATGAAAGCTCGGGTTGACCTTGTCCAGAGATCTTAAACGTTCCTTCGATGGCGACATTTCTACCTGCGAGTTCAAGAATATTTCAATTAATGACAATTTTTACTGTGAAAATCTATTAGAACAGATCAAATAAACACGTATACAGTCAGAGGTAAACCTGAAATTTAATAATTCTCAAAATATTTTACACTTTTAAGATCCAACAAGCAAGAGGTCCTCAATCTATCCTGCCTGTCTGCCGTAGTGTTGTTAGGAAGAAAGAATTGGGCTTAAGACACTGACTAACTTATTGGATTAGAACTACAAATCAGGGAGAAAGCTACTTGTCTTATTTAAAATGTATTGTCATTAACTATTTCAACATTTGTCCTTTCATTTAAATTTAAATACCGTAAATCTTACTCGAATTCCCACAAATAATTGTTTGATGAAGATGCTTAAAAAGTCTGGAAACTAAAATCATTATCGAAGCATTATTCAACGTAAGGAAATGATCATAAAATGTTATATCATTTGTAGCATTATTTAAATTTTCTTGCTTTTCCTTTCATTTCTATTTTTAAATACTGGCAAGTTTCAATGTGATGGGACCTAGAATAGATTTATAGACAACTCATTTAATTTTTAAAAAAACAAAAAAACTGCATTTGTATCTTAAAAATAATCTATCTTGATGACTAAACTGGAAGGACTCTTATTTTATGAGGAAATCCAATGACTAATTTTACTTATTTAGGCCAACTTAAGTGCTTTTAACTTGCTTAAAGATCATATCGCAGATTCTTAGCACTCTAAATTTTAAAGATCACATCCAATATTCGTTGTATCTTAAAGGTAACATCTAGATGCTCTTACCCTCGCTGATGTAAAAAGAGCACAAAGATCCACGTCCCTCCCATGTCAACGTGACTGTCCGTGTCACAATATTATTACTGCAGAATATTTCATGAGTATTGTCATTTTCAGTCAAGACCTTTTTCTTCTCGCAAATTTGAGAATCTTCGAAGGTCAGAGTTAAATTTGAGACCTCGGCTAAAGTGAAGAATTTAAAATAAAACAAACCCGTAAAAACAAAGTTTTTGACTATAAATCCCTTATATATGAGACATAACTAAAAGTATTGATTATGTTCAAACGCGACAAACATTTACAGACTGAATCTGTCTTAACTCAACTTTTGTTTTATAACCCAGGGGTGGGGTGGGTGGGGTGGGAGAGTGGAAGGGCTGGTCACCGATCGTTGGACCGAGCTCAGCGTGACACGTAAAATGTAAACAAAAGCACACCGGTACATTGACGATGTTGTGTCTACGCGCGAACTGAGCTGTCACGTGAAAAAAACAACAATAACAAACTGTGAAATTGAATTACATACGTCGTATAGAGATAAACTAAAAATTTATTAATTTAATTACGGTACGTTCGATTGATCTGAAAATTTGATACTATGCATTGTTAGGTGACACGGGTACATGTGTTAAATTTCAGCTCGATGGCATCACGGGAAGTGGGTCATTTTTGACTTTTGTTTTTCCACCCGCATGACGAAGACAGAGAGACAGAGACGGCAGTGAAGTTAATATAAGAGATTTTTAAAAGAGCTAATTTTGTCAATTTACAAAAAATAAATACTAATTAATGATTTTATTACATATCTACCTACTATTGTGAACAGAAAGCAAAAGCTAAAAGTAATTCTGATTCTCATTACGGAAAGGAAAATCACTTTCCAAACCACAAGGAATAGTCCTAATATTTTTAATTGTTTGTTTGTTTTATTTGTTTATTTGTTTTTGAAAACATTAAAGAGGAAAACTTTTAAAAATTATTTTTACATTTTAAACAATACATTTGGCTGATTATAAAATTGTGGGAATATATTAGTTAATTTAAAATAAAATTCATTCAGAACAAAAATCAAGCTAGCAAAACCAGTGAATTAAATTCACACCTAACCGTGTATTCCCATCTAGCCATGATTTACGCACCTGGCTCTGGACTACACACCTGAGGGATCAAAAACGACCCTGATCCAATTGTAGAGGAATGTTTCTCTGACGTCGATGGTTGCGATGTTATCACTTGAGTTGGAACAGCTGGTGTCGTTGTTATCGTTATGTACCGGGTCATTGACGTCAACATGTTTGGCCAGATCACCTAAGAGACAGATTTGGTTTCGTCACGTGACGCAGCGGCTTTCATTTTTATTATACGCAACTTTCATGGTTGTTTAAATATATACAACATTGAAACAGAAAATAACTAAAAACACAAAAAAACATTGCCTCTAAATCACTTTTTAAAGATAATATCTACATACCCGAAAAATTCAATTTTATTAAAATTATTAGGTGAACTTTAAATAGCAACAAATATTGCATGTTATGAGGTATAACATTACGAGATCTGTATTGCGAGACAATTACTGTATTGACATTGTAGTGCAAACCATCCGTCCGCGCACGATGAACCATTTCTGCACAATCCATTTTTGTAACATAAATGATTCTGGCAATGACACGGGAACTGACATTTCTTGCCGGAATAACCCACCGGGCATTGGTTACCTACAGCGTTAAGATATGAAGTGTACAATGAAAAGTTAAAATTCCCAAGTTAAACGAGAATGTATTTTAAAAAATAATTTAAAGTTTTAATACGTCCACCGTCTCCTCATCAATGTGTGTTAATTAAGAATTAAAAAAAAATGATGCCGTTGGGAAATATGCCATTCTTTGCTTAACATATAAAGTAGTATGTATTAACAAACCTTTTAAATGCTGGGTTGTGGAAGACATCGGTGTCGTAACTGTGGAAATTTTTCATCTCTTTAGAGCTTAATTTAATTCACCGCAATTTTAATGTGTGTATTGAGTTAGCATGTACATGATAACAAGGGTCATGTTAATGGAGAAGTGAAATCAGAGCGATGAAATATGAAAAATAAAGACTAATGAGTATGGCGAGCTAAGAGACATGGTAGCAGCTTGGTCAGGAACTGTTTTATAACTAGGACTAACTAGGTATTTACATTAGGTTAGAGAGCTAATTGGCACAACTAGGTATAGACACTGGCATAATAAAGTAACGGATATGTGGAATTGGTAAAACAATTATGGGTGATTAATTAGAATAGCGACGAGAGAGTAGGTAGAAGTAGACAGGAAGTATGTGTACAATAACGACGAGAGAGTAGGTAGAAGTAGAGAGGGAGTATGTGTACAATAACGACGAGAGAGTAAGTTGAAGTAGAGAGGGAGTATGTTTACAATAACGACGAGAGAGTAGGTTGAAGTAGAGAAGGAGTATGTGTACAATAACGACGAGAGAGTAGGTTGAAGTAGAGAGGGAGTATGTGTACAATAACGACGAGAGAGTAGGTTGAAGTAGAGAGGAGTATGTGTACAATAACGACGAGAGAGTAGGTTGAAGTAGAGAGGGAGTATGTGTACAATAACGACGAGAGAGTAGGTTGAAGTAGAGAGGGAGTATGTGTACAATAACGACGAGAGAGTAGGTTGAAGTAGAGAGGGAGTATGTGTACAATAACGACGAGAGAGTAGGTTGAAGTAGAGAGGGAGTATGTGTACAATAACGACGAGAGAGTAGGTTGAAGTAGAGAGGGAGTATGTGTACAATAACGACGAGAGAGTAGGTTGAAGTAGAGAAGGGAGTATGTGTACAATAACGACGAGAGAGTAGGTTGAAGTAGAGAGGGAGTATGTGTACAATAACGACGAGAGAGTAGGTTGAAGTAGAGAGGGAGTATGTGTACAATAACGACGAGAGAGTAGGTTGAAGTAGAGAGGGAGTATGTGTACAATAACGACGAGAGAGTAGGTTGAAGTAGAGAGGGAGTATGTGTACAATAACGACGAGAGAGTAGGTTGAAGTAGAGAGGGAGTATGTGTACAATAACGACGAGAGAGTAGGTTGAAGTAGAGAGGGAGTATGTGTACAATAACGACGAGAGAGTAGGTTGAAGTAGAGAGGGAGTATGTGTACAATAACGACGAGAGAGTAGGTTGAAGTAGAGAGGGAGTATGTGTACAATAACGACGAGAGAGTAGGTTGAAGTAGAGAGGGAGTATGTGTACAATAACGACGAGAGAGTAGGTTGAAGTAGAGAGGGAGTATGTGTACAATAACGACGAGAGAGTAGGTTGAAGTAGAGAGGGAGTATGTGTACAATAACGACGAGAGAGTAGGTTGAAGTAGAGAGGGAGTATGTGTACAATAACGACGAGAGAGTAGGTTGAAGTAGAGAGGGAGTATGTGTACAATAACGACGAGAGAGTAGGTTGAAGTAGAGAGGGAGTATGTGTACAATAACGACGAGAGAGTAGGTTGAAGTAGAGAGGGAGTATGTGTACAATAACGACGAGAGAGTAGGTTGAAGTAGAGAGGGAGTATGTGTACAATAACGACGAGAGAGTAGGTTGAAGTAGAGAGGGAGTATGTGTACAATAACGACGAGAGAGTAGGTTGAAGTAGAGAGGGAGTATGTGTACAATAACGACGAGAGAGTAGGTTGAAGTAGAGAGGGAGTATGTGTACAATAACGACGAGAGAGTAGGTTGAAGTAGAGAGGGAGTATGTGTACAATAACGACGAGAGAGTAGGTTGAAGTAGAGAGGGAGTATGTGTACAATAACGACGAGAGAGTAGGTTGAAGTAGAGAGGGAGTATGTGTACAATAACGACGAGAGAGTAGGTTGAAGTAGAGAGGGAGTATGTGTACAATAACGACGAGAGAATAGGTTGAAGTAGAGAGGGAGTATGTGTACAATAACGACGAGAGAGTAGGTTGAAGTAGAGAGGGAGTATGTGTACAATAACGACGAGAGAGTAGGTTGAAGTAGAGAGGGAGTATGTGTACAATAACGACGAGAGAGTAGGTTGAAGTAGAGAGGGAGTATGTGTACAATAACGACGAGAGAGTAGGTTGAAGTAGAGAGGGAGTATGTGTACAATAACGACGAGAGAGTAGGTTGAAGTAGAGAGGGAGTATGTGTACAATAACGACGAGAGAGTAGGTTGAAGTAGAGAGGGAGTATGTGTACAATAACGACGAGAGAGTAGGTTGAAGTAGAGAGGGAGTATGTGTACAATAACGACGAGAGAGTAGGTTGAAGTAGAGAGGGAGTATGTGTACAATAACGACGAGAGAGTAGGTTGAAGTAGAGAGGGAGTATGTGTACAATAACGACGAGAGAGTAGGTTGAAGTAGAGAGGGAGTATGTGTACAATAACGACGAGAGAGTAGGTTGAAGTAGAGAGGGAGTATGTGTACAATAACGACGAGAGAGTAGGTTGAAGTAGAGAGGGAGTATGTGTACAATAACGACGAGAGAGTAGGTTGAAGTAGAGAGGGAGTATGTGTACAATAACGACGAGAGAGTAGGTTGAAGTAGAGAGGGAGTATGTGTACAATAACGACGAGAGAGTAGGTTGAAGTAGAGAGGGAGTATGTGTACAATAACGACGAGAGAGTAGGTTGAAGTAGAGAGGGAGTATGTGTACAATAACGACGAGAGAGTAGGTTGAAGTAGAGAGGGAGTATGTGTACAATAACGACGAGAGAGTAGGTTGAAGTAGAGAGGGAGTATGTGTACAATAACGACGAGAGAGTAGGTTGAAGTAGAGAGGGAGTATGTGTACAATAACGACGAGAGAGTAGGTTGAAGTAGAGAGGGAGTATGTGTACAATAACGACGAGAGAGTAGGTTGAAGTAGAGAGGGAGTATGTGTACAATAACGACGAGAGAGTAGGTTGAAGTAGAGAGGGAGTATGTGTACAATAACGACGAGAGAGTAGGTTGAAGTAGAGAGGGAGTATGTGTACAATAACGACGAGAGAGTAGGTTGAAGTAGAGAGGGAGTATGTGTACAATAACGACGAGAGAGTAGGTTGAAGTAGAGAGGGAGTATGTGTACAATAACGACGAGAGAGTAGGTTGAAGTAGAGAGGGTAGTATGTGTACAATAACGACGAGAGAGCAGGTTGAGTAGAGAGGGAGTATGTGTACAATAACGACGAGAGAATAGGTTGAAGTAGAGAGGGAGTATGTGTACAATAACGACGAGAGAGTAGGTTGAAGTAGAGAAGGGAGTATGTGTACAATAACGACGAGAGAATAGGTTGAAGTAGAGAGGGAGTATGTGTACAATAACGACGAGAGAGTAGGTTGCAGTAGAGAGGGAGTATGTGTACAATAACGACGAGAGAGTAGGTTGAAGTAGAGAGGGAGTATGTGTACAATAACGACGAGAGAGTAGGTTGAAGTAGAGAGGGAGTATGTGTACAATAACGACGAGAGAGTAGGTTGAATTAGAGAGGGAGTATGTGTACAATAACGACGAGAGAGTAGGTTGAAGTAGAGAGGGAGTATGTGTACAATAACGACGAGAGAGTAGGTTGAAGTAGAGAGGGAGTATGTGTACAATAACGACGAGAGAGTAGGTTGAAGTAGAGAGGGAGTATGTGTACAATAACGACGAGAGAATAGGTTGAAGTAGAGAGGGAGTATGTGTACAATAACGACGAGAGAGTAGGTTGAAGTAGAGAAGGAGTATGTGTACAATAACGACGAGAGAATAGGTTGAAGTAGAGAGGGAGTATGTGTACAATAACGACGAGAGAGTAGGTTGCAGTAGAGAGGGCGTATGTGTACAATAACGACGAGAGAGTAGGTTGAAGTAGAGAGGGAGTATGTGTACAATAACGACGAGAGAGTAGGTTGAAGTAGAGAGGGAGTATGTGTACAATAACGACGAGAGAGTAGGTTGAAGTAGAGAGGGAGTATGTGTACAATAACGACGAGAGAGTAGGTTGAAGTAGAGAGGGAGTATGTGTACAATAACGACGAGAGAGTAGGTTGAAGTAGAGAGGGAGTATGTGTACAATAACGACGAGAGAGTAGGTTGAAGTAGAGAGGGAGTATGTGTACAATAACGACGAGAGAGTAGGTTGAAGTAGAGAGGGAGTATGTGTACAATAACGACGAGAGAGTAGGTTGAAGTAGAGAGGGAGTATGTGTACAATAACGACGAGAGAGTAGGTTAAAGTAGAGAGGGAGTATGTGTACAATAACGACGAGAGACTAGGTTGAAGTAGAGAGGTAGTATGTGTACAATAACGACGAGAGAGTAGGTTGAAGTAGAGAGGGAGTATGTGTACAATAACGACGAGAGAATAGGTTGAAGTAGAGAGGGAGTATGTGTACAATAACGACGAGAGAGTAGGTTGAAGTAGAGAAGGAGTATGTGTACAATAACGACGAGAGAATAGGTTGAAGTAGAGAGGGAGTATGTGTACAATAACGACGAGAGAGTAGGTTGCAGTAGAGAGGGATTTTGTGTACAATAACGACGAGAGAGTAGGTTGAAGTATAGAGGGAGTATGTGTACCATAACGACGAGAGTAGGTTGAAGTAGAGAGGGAGTATGTGTACAATAACGACGAGAGAGTAGGTTGAAGTAGAGAGGGAGTATGTGTACAATAACGACGAGAGAGTAGGTTGAAGTAGAGAGGGAGTATGTGTACAATAACGACGAGAGAGTAGGTTGAAGTAGAGAGGGAGTATGTGTACAATAACGACGAGAGAGTAGGTTGAAGTAGAGAGGGAGTATGTGTACAATAACGACGAGAGAGTAGGTTGAAGTAGAGAGGGAGTATGCGTACAATAACGACGAGAGAGTAGGTTGAAGTAGAGAGGGAGGATGTGTACAATAACGACGGGAGAGTAGGTTGAAGTAGAGAGGGAGTATGTGTACAATAACGACGAGAGAGTAGGTTGAAGTAGAGAGGGAGTATGTGTACAATAACGACGAGAGAGTAGGTTGAAGTAGAGAGGGAGTATGTGTACAATAACGACGAGAGAGTAGGTTGAAGTAGAGAGGGAGTATGTGTACAATAACGACGAGAGAGTAGGTTGAAGTAGAGAGGGAGTATGTGTACAATAACGACGAGAGAGTAGGTTGAAGTAGAGAGGGAGTATGTGTACAATAACGACGAGAGAGTAGGTTGAAGTAGAGAGGGAGGATGTGTACAATAACGACGGAGAGTAGGTTGAAGTAGAGAGGGAGTATGTGTACAATAACGACGGGAGAGTGGGTACCACTATAGAGGGATGGTGTGTACAGTAATGAAGGGAAAGTGGGCACCAGTAGAAAAGGAGGATGTATACAATAACGACGTTAGAGTTGGCACCTCTGGATGTGTACGGTTAGGAAGTGGGATAGTGTACAGAAACGTCAGCACTCACCAACCTCTAAGTGTACGGTAGCACTCCCCGTTATAATGACACAATTTATTCTCACACTCGAATGAACAAAGTTCGAGACAGTCGACACCATAAAATGGTGGAGCACACACTGAAAGATCAAACAACAGTTAAAACACACAGCATAATTTACAAATTACAAAGAAACACAAAATAAGAATGCGTTCTGAGGACCCAATTTTCGTGTGATTTAATAATAGTGTACTCATTTGATCACTGTGATCATGCTAGGTTTTATTTCACGCATTAAATGTCTTGACTGACTTGACTTGACTTGACTATCCCTTAAACCGTCGGTGGGTCATTGGGGCAACATCGTGAACTGAACGCTATCTCATGCCATTTGTCCCGGTCCTGTGCTACCTTTTGGGAGTCGATGAATGGCAGACCGGTCAACTCTTTGTTGTCGTCTTCCCATCTCTCCTTTTGTCTGCCTCTTTTTTCTTCCTCCCTGGACTGTGCCTTGCATAAAGTCTTTGCGAGACCTCCAGATCTTACCACTTGTCCATACCATAGCATCCTCGTAGGGGCCAATGACAGCTGTTATTTTGTTGCGGACCGCTTCGGTTTTGATGTGTTCTGTGTAGGAGATTTTCAGAATCTTTCGGAAAAATCTCATCTCTAGCGCATTGATTCTTCTTTGGTGGTCTGCAGTGAGCGTCCAAGCATAACAACCGTACAAGAAGACCTACATAACCAGAGAGCGCATTAGTCGGATCTTTGATCCCAGGGAGAGTTTCTTGCTTTGCTAGATGTGTTTTACTTCGCTCAGCGCTGCGATTGCCTGTGCCATTTTGGCAATAATTTCTGGCTTTTAGCCTTCGTTTGACTGTTCCGACGTGGTTTTCTAGCACATCTTTCATAATCATTTCCAGGAAGAGGTTAAAGAGGATGGGGAAAAGTAAGCATCCTTGTCTGACACCAACAAAGGTCTTGAACCAATCTCCCAGCTTGCTGTTGAAGGGTACTGCTCTAGTTGCTCTGTTGTACAGGTTCTTGATCACTTCAATGAGGTTTGCATTAATGATAAATTTGTGTATAGTTCCCCACAGTACCGCATACCACACTCTGTTGAACGCTTTTTTAAAGTCTATGAAGACGTGATAGAGGTCGCTCTTGGGAATTACATGTTTTAAGATACCAAATACGCCAGCAATGGTAATTTTAACAATATAAAACTTACGACCGTAGACTTCAACTTCAGAAAGCGACAGGACTTTGTCCTCTTTCTCTGATTTGATGAGTTCAATTCGCATAGACTGTACGGATCTTTGCGTGCCGGATGGGATGCGCAGAAAGTTCATCCCTTTGGAAAACCTGTAGACCTGCTCGTTGTCACGGGGAACGATGGCGTTGGACTGAGACCGGAACTGCAGGGTCAAGTTGACGTCCATCATCTGCTGAAATTCTGCTGTGGGTTCAAATCCCCAAAGACATAATCAACATCTGTTTTATAAAAATGTTAATGGGAGATATGTATACATGCAAAAAAAAATAAAAAGACGCAATTCGTATATTCTGTGGAAGAGCCGTTTGACTTGGTTTTAAAAGAAGCGAGTGCCATGATTATTTTCTTGAAATAGCCATGTTTAAGTGTTTTTTTTGTTTTTTGTTAAATTTAATTTAAGAGAATACATTGAATATTTGACTTGGGAATAGAAAATACCATTTATTTGTATACCTGCATATAAAGTTTTCATGTTATATGTTAAGCAATTATTTTTACTTTATCGTCAACACTTACGATCCTGGATGTAAATTATGACATCATATATAATTCGTCCGTAGTGCAGGTCTAGTCTCCAAGATTGGTTCCGTTCTGAAATATTTCCAAGAAAAGCAGGGGCAACGACACCGTATTCTCCATCGATAGGATAATCGGGTGAGCTCCCTTCAGCAAGGCACGTACTGCTTCCGTGCTCCTTGAGGCCTATATTCTGGCCTGGGAAAGATGTATCAGAAATTTGTTTTAAAAAAACAAAAACAAAAAGATCCAATCGTTTATATAAAATACAACAACAACATCTTTGCAAGTCAAACATGGACATGAACTCTAGTAAATGGAAATTCAATGAGTTTTTAAGAACCTCGCGACTTATGCGAAGCTCTTTCTATTAACTGACGGTATATATATTTATTGAGCATAAATTTTATAGTCAAAATAAATATATTTAATTCATTTTGTCTTAGTAGTAAACTTAACTCTATGATGTCTAAGGAAGAAATGGATGAGTGGAAACATTGTGTACTTATTTATTAAAAAAACACATTGATGGCTCCTTGTAAATTTACTCGCTGGGTCGAAGTACAATCTTAGATTGTTTTTTTTTCAGTTCTGATGCTTTGAGCAGCAATAAATGCTCAAATTTTATTTTTAAAAACATGCGATCTAGAGTTCAATGCAATGCCCAAGTTCAGATAGTCATAAATGAAGAACGTGTTAGCGCCGGACACATTTTTATTACATTTACATGCTGAGCAAGAGGAACCTTGACTTCAAATCTCAAAGTGGTATTTTGAATAAATTCGGCAAAAAAAACAACAACAAACATTAAGATGAAAAATGCTTTCATGATAAGTGGTGATTAACTGTTAGTTGGTAATCTTTTAAAACTAAATGTATACAACATAATATTCAAAGATGTGTGATTTTGTCCTTTGATGTCTTAACTATGTTAGGACAGGAGGATAACGAAATGTTATTATATTTTACAGACGTGGGATTTTTTAATGTATTTTTTTAAAAGAAAATATGCAGATATTCTAATTTTCTTATAACTGTTAAGGCTAATGAATATTATTTAATAAGTTATGCATATGCCTTTTTGAACTTAATTAGTATATTATAAATGTTAACAGCATAAATTATTGACAGTTGAACCTGAGCCTTATGCTCACATTACATATTTCCTTAAATTATTCAGCATTAATATTCGTAAAATATTAATGAAGATATATTTTAATGACCAGTGACAAAGGGCAGAATGAACCTAAATGTTAATCCACATTAATATCTTACCTTACCGGCTTTATATAAAACAATAAACACAAAAAAGCACTACTACTTAATTTGCAATTATGCTACTTAAGCGTCAGTTTCATTACTAAATTTTGCAATTGCTCTCAATATCCACGGCGTCACCTACCCCTAAAAACATGCACAGAACACAAGCTCGCAAAACCATGCCAGCTGAGGACCACTGCCGTAACTAGTGTCAAGTTGTTGTAGCACGCGATGTCCAGCGTTCTGTGGTCAATGAGAAACTCCTTGTGATCGCTACATCCAATTGTGTTTTCAGAAGTGATCAGTTGGAGGGTAAAAATGTTCGAACTACCTATCAATGGATGAATAGACTCGTTAAATGCGATACTTAGGACGACCCCCACACACGCCAGTCCCTAGTACCTATCAATGGATGAATTGACTTGTTAGAATCGATACTTAGGACGACCCCCACACACGCCAGTCCCTAGTACATATCAATGGATCAATTGACTTGTTAGAATCGATACTTAGGATGACCCCACATACGCCAGTCCCTAGAGAGATAAGACTAATATAAATTTCCTATAAATACCTGTAAAATGTTTAGACGAGTTAGGAATTGTTTAAATAATACTCTCATCTGCCATTTGATGAATAGAGAAATGCTAATTTATTGAAATAAGAAAACCTCGCCTTTTCCGATCTTATCTGAAGCCATTTGGAAAAAAAAATCAAAACATGTGAGTGCTTGTGTATGAACAGGTGAGAAATGGAATGGGATCTTGGTGGCAGTAGTGAAAGAAATGGAATGGGATCATGGTGGCAGTAGAGAAAGAGAGGGGCTCAAGACAAGGAACATAACTAGTAGCGAGGATCGCACTGGATGACACCATGACAAGTGGTGACACAAGGGTTACAGTTATTGCCGTGATTTGACACACAGACACTTGGATGAGGTCTATGGGGTAAGTCGGGAGAAACCATGAGCAATTGCACCGGCTGAACCTGGTGACGCTTCTGGGTATAACTGACGTTAAACAACTTGAGCAGCTATTTTTAAAAAATAATTTTATTATATTTTTTTGTGCTTCTCATATAATGATTTTGAAATTCTTCTTTAGCGACAAAGTTTCTGGTTTCTTGTATTATTTTGTATGTTAACAAAGCGATAAAATTCTTTACCCTAACCAGGTGGAATTAACAAAAGATAGCTACTGTGCGATGTTTTACATTGAACATGAGTTGTCTTTCTTGTTTCTTTCTTTTAGGGGTGGGGGGATTATTATGACTATTATAACGTTGAATATTTATTTCCATGACTGGAAAAATATAATTTCCCCATTTAAACACTACCTTTAGTTATCTACCCTTTGACCCCTCATCCCCAAGATAAAAATAATAAATAAAACATTGCTCAGTTTAAGAGAATAATCGTTGGGGTAGGCTCCCAATTTACTTTTGTTAACGGTCGTATTAGAATGCTAGACACAACCACCATGCAACCCTACATTAACGATACTGTTACCACTTGTGTTGAAGGAACCGTATAAGACAAGGCGCATCCAGGTGAAGTAGTACGGCTCCTTGAAATCAAACATGAGGGGGCTACGTACTAATAAGTAGCAAGTGGAATCATCAAAGTCGAGTAAAACATCATCGACATTAAGTAGCAAATCTCCTATTAGAGAAACAGACCAACATACATCTTTTTATGTCGTATTGTGGTAATATGAACGAAAAATGTCACCATAAGAAAGAAGTTTAACATCAAATGTTTTGAGAACTAGATGTTATATTGAATAAACCTGTATTTGGTTAGCGGACATGTGATATAATGGTTAGCGACATGTGATATAATGGTTAGCGGACATGTGATATAATGGTTAGCGGACATGTGATATAATGGTTAGCGGGCATGTGATATAATGTTTAGCGACATGTGATATAATGGTTAGCGGACATGTGATATAATGGTTAGCGGGCATGTGATATAATGTTTAGCGGACATGTGATATAATGGTTAGCGGGCATGTGATATAATGGTTAGCGGGCATGTGATATAATGGCTAGCGGACATGTGATATAATGGTTAGCGGACATGTGATATAATGGTTAGCGGACATGTGATATAATGGTTAGCGGACATGTGATATAATGTTTAGTCACATGTGATATAATGGTTAGCGGACATGTGATATAATGGTTAGCGGACATGTGATATAATGGTTAGCGGACATGTGATATAATGTTTAGCGACATGTGATATAATGGTTAGCGGACATGTGATATAATTGTTAGCGGACATGTCATATAATGGTTAGTGGACATGTGATATAATTGTTAGCGGACATGTGATATAATGGTTAGCGGACATGTGATATAATGGTTAGCGGACATGTGATATAATGGTTAGCGGACATGTGATATAATGGTTAGCGGATATGTGATATAATACTAAATTAACTTTCAAAATAATTGAAATTCAAAAGTGTTACTTATTTGCAGATGTGGCCTAGATGTGTTCATACATTTTAATGAGACTGTTTAATAAATGTAGCGGTTGGTTTGTTTGTGTGCTTGTTAGTCTGCACACTTAAAGTTGTATTAAGACTCAGGCAATATTTTAAATCCAATTAAAGGTGGGCCCTCACTGGCCAAAAATAAGGTAATAATAGTGGAGGTGAAAAAAAGGGCAGTTGGGGAAATCAATAGATAAACCATACTTCCATTAAAAGAAAACTGTGGAGGTTTTATGGAAAAACTATCATAAGATTAAAAACTGAAAACACTTAGATTAATCAAGTAATTGGGAATACGATACATTGCGTTTATAAATGGATCGATAAATTTGGAACATTTAAATCTGATTTTGTTTTCCAAGGCATGTCATCTGCTAATTCTGTTTAATTGTTTGAAATTTTAAAACCATATAAACGATTTAATTTTTGGTAAGTGTGGAGCTTATTGCTAAACGTTGAGTTAAATGGTCGTAAATAATTTACCAGTTTGTTTAGACTGATAGTCCAAGCGATTTAAAAAATCATTGATCGTTTCTAAGACGATTCGGGTATGTGATGTTTCGTTAGATTGATGCACTTCCTTGCTAAGTACTCTTTAAAATTACTTTTTACTTACTGAACTGACATTCTTGACCGAACCATCCCAGAGCGCACCTGCCTTCAGCTTCTAGGCACGTACCATTAGAGTAACAGCTGCCTGTCCTGCAGTGGCACATTCGCTTCCCTTCCTCACCGTACCAATACAAGCCTGAAAAGCAAGAGCGGTTTAAGCGATTTGTAAATCACATGAATGACATGATGCTGACGGCTTTGTTCCATAGAGCTAACTGTTCATGCTCACTCATCATGGTTGTCACGCTCGGATACTTAAATTGTCGTTTAAATAAAATGTCTTGCGATTTTCTAAAATTAAATGTGACTTTGTTGTTAACCCCTCAAAAAATGTAGGAAAACCGTTCAAGAACATTTGTTCAGACAATGAGAAGAGGAGACGCCAAGAGACTCATAAGACTTTAAATAAGAACACTGTAGAGGAATGACTCTTTTTACAGATACATTAGAATTATGTCATCAAGTTTTATATCTTGGAGCATGACATTGGCTGGGAGATTCATAAGTCTGCTTGTTTGTAACTATGATTGTAAATATACCAAGAAGGGCGAAATAATTAAACTAGCCTCAATGACCAAAAACTAATCAAATTGAACGAGATAACAATCCTTTAATCAGAGAAATATGAAGCAAATAGATGCAATTCAAACGGTGCAATGAATTGCCAACCAACTATTCAATTTTCTCTCTATGATTTTAAAATACTATTCTTTTTTTTCATTCTGATACCAGTTTTAAATTTATAATTAAATAAATTGATAAATGTCCCAAAACGTACGTGACGTCATGCAGAGTACGCTTTTTTTCTCTTCGCATTCAGACATGGCGACTTTGGCGGTGTGGGCAATCATCACAAAACAATCTCCGGAGGTCTCGGACTTAGAGGCCTCCTGGGTGATATCAATACTGACTACCTCGTTGTTGTCAACCCATCGAAATTGTTGTGTTGCTATTTGAAACCTCGCTCCCAGCCAAATGGCCGTCGTAGCTGTAAACGATGTGGAATGTGAAAGGACAATTAGAAAACTAACAATACACACAATGTTTGTTCTACCATCATACACAAATCTTTTAAACATAATGGCTGTATAAAGTGAACATATTTATCATACCCAGATTTCCATTATGTGTGTCTTGACCTTTAAGTATTTGAAACAGTAGATTCTGGAGACTAAGGTAAGTGTAAACAAGAAACCATTTCATATTTTAAGCGTGTTCAACTTACTGTTCAAGGAAGATAATAGATCAGCGAAGATCTTCTCTTTTATCGCATTTATAGTTTGAAATCTTGGAAGCCGAAGTCCGCGCTGCTTGCAAGAAACCTTATTCAATATAATAAAGCTAAAAAAAATTAAAAAACATTCTTTATTATAGTTAGATTTTATATTTGTTACTTTGCTATAATATTATTTTCACTTCTGATACGTCCTTTCTTTAAAAAAATATTTTAACATCTAGTTTACACTAAATAATTCTTTCGCAATTTTATAATCTATCTTATCAGAAAAAATTATTATAAAGCTGAAAAATTAAAAATGAGATTATCTAAGTATACTAAAATATAGAGCATTTGACTATGATAAATTTTTAAAAAAATTTGTTTAAAAAAAAAGTTCCATACACTCTTCAATCAAAAAATCTTTAAGTCTCATTATCTGTTACTAATCATAATGGTGCACTAAATCATAAGCTATGACATAAATCATTATAATACTCTTTAGTTTGAATGAATTAGCCCAAGCCCACATATAACTTTGCATATTACATTCATGTTAATAAATATATATTTACTTACCAATCGCCCAACGACTAATCGCTGTCATGTTTTATATAAATACTAGCAACAAAGACCGTCGAGGGACGGGAATAAGTGTAGGGTGACCTGTGAAATTCATGGTAGGACATCACAACATTACCCACCCCCGTCTGTCTAGAGACCCTACCCCCCACACACACCGTGGTCTGTCCAGAGACATTACCTCCCCCTCCCCCTAACTCCGCGGTTTGTCGAGAGACCCGTCGACTCGACCGCCATACATGTGTATCACGATCAATTAAACAACACGTAAAAATTGTTTTTGACTATAAATACCCTTATATATTAGACTTAACTAAATGTATTGACTATTTTCAATATTATACGCATCACGCGACAAAAATTTACACACTGAACGTGACTAAACTCCCCTTGCTGTAAAACACGGGGATGTGGTCATCGATGGCTGGAGTGAACTCCAGTGTCACGTGGATGTCAACAATAGCATACGGATACATAGAGACACCTAAAGATAAACTAAAAATGCATTTATTTTATTACCGTACAAACCTATCGATCTGAAATTTTGACACAATGCATTGTTAATGAACTCAAGTCTACGTGCAAAATCTCACCTCGAAAAAATCACGGGAAGTGGGTCATTTTTTGCTTTTTTTCCCGCCCGACCGTGAACCCACGACAGACAGTGAGACAGAGAGACAAGACTGTGAAGTTATTGTAAGGGATTTAAATATACTATACACCATTGTTATAACAACATTACCCACCCCCCATCTGTCCACATACCCTACCTGCCCCCCCACACCACCGGTCTGTCCAGAGACCCTACCTCCCACCCTCTCCCCCCCCCCACATACCGTGGTCTGTCCAGAGTTATAATTTATAACCCGTAAAAAAACAAAATTTTTTACTACAAATCCTAACGCGCACCGCTCAAAATACACTCTTGGAAAAAAACTGCACCAAAATAACTCGTTTTGATCGTCGTTCAATATGTAAATGATATTTAATTTTTCTCCGCCAGTAATTGGCTGTAGGATTCTGTAGGAATTTGAGGGATCAATCGCTATCGAAGACCGCACAGATAATTGCCTTTTATTATATAGGATAACACAAGATTTTCAAAAAACTCTTAACACTTTATTTCTATATGTAAAGAAATACTATTGGAAATGACAGTACTACTAAACTTTTTGCTATATACCTAAATATCTTGTCCATATTGTAATAAACGATGATATATGTTGCTGAAAAAATCAATAGTAAAGATACAAGTTTTAATGAATGTTTTGGACTGAACATCAATTTGTCCCAACCATCAACACTCATCAAGGCTCAGAAATGTCTCCGAAACTCACTCTGGCATCTTCCATAGTTTTCACTTCTTTGATCCATTTCCATACGTACACATCGTCTCCAATTATTAAACATTTGTAAACTTTGATATCGCAGTCCCATCCAAACACTGAAATTTCACACAGGACAGTGTATAGACATTTAGACATAAATAACTCAAATTTTGAGGCAAATGTATTAATCAAGACTTAGTTAAGTATGTCTCTTACGACGTCTTAAGATTTATCCTAGAAATCAGGCTTTCTTTTTTTTTATTTTAGGCCGGTGTTCCCTTTCCCATTTGGTTCCAGGTGTAAGTTTCAGACTCATAATTTCATGCGCAATTACGCGTTACCATTAATGTTTTTTTTTAATTTTAAAAATATTTGTCTCTCTTTATTAACTTTTTTTTTATGTGTCAGTTTCCCACTGGTGTTGGTCTTGACTATTTCGAAGTTTACTTATATCTTCTATTCATTAACAAGCTATTTGTTAGATGTCTCTAATACATCTTTTTACAAGTGAGGATATTTTAAAATTTAATGTATATTTTGAATAAAAGTATCAGTACTGTAGCCAGCGACACAAATTTTTGATATAAAGATATATATATACTTGTACGACTAATACACCACAGCGGGCCAACTTACATTGAGTATTAACTAACAATTTATATGAAAGATTGTCACTGTTTATTATAATTATTTATACTTTGAGTTAAATTTATAAAATTTGAGTTTACTTGCCTGGAATTTCTCTTATAAACACAGTAAGGGCAACAAGGAAAATTGTCTCATAAATAACAGACATGAGTTTAATTCGAAATCGGACTGTTAATTTTAAAATGTAGCTGATCTTTACGGCGAAAACTCAATAAAATGTGTGTGAAATCTTTTTTTTAGAAAATACAGTGACTTTTTGTGCCTTTTGGTGCAAAACTTTAGTCCAAAAATTCGGTCGGAGTTATAGCAGTTTTGTACAGAAAAATGTCGGAATGAGTTGTACTTATTTTTTTTTATTTCCATTTTTACAATTTTGATGTTCATTATATTCTTTTACGATTTAAAAAAAATTTCCTGCGTGTTCAGACAATTGTACTATTGAAAATGTGTATCATTTTCCATTTTAAAATTTAAAAAAATCCATTAAAGATCAAAATAGTAAGGGCAACAGATACAATTTTGGACATTTTGACGCGTAAAATATTTTAGAGTCCTGATAAATTATATTTATGTTAGCAAATTAGGAGATGCTAGAATAAACAAATAGAGCTGTCATTGTTACTTTGGGTTTTGTTCATACGGACTACTTGATCTTCGAATAAAGATATATGATTATTTGTCATCTTGCCCCATTACATTTATTAGACTATTAGCCAGGAAGGATCGTGTTTGAAGCACTCATGATTACATCTTCACAATCTCTTGTCCGACATGTGGAGGCACCTTTCGTGGCAAGAATAATAATCCACCAAAGTACCCAAGAAGCTGCTAAAGCACAGATCTTATGTGATAGGAAGAACAACCGGGAGGACAAACAACAGGTTATTAAATATGCTGCCATGGGTTATTTGTAGACTTTCTGCTTAACAGCGATGTGTAAAGTTGCAGATTAGAGGATACAAATGATGAGGGAGGTGATACGCGGTCGTATTAGGCTCTAAGATAAGATGCGTGCTATTCATTTATCAAAAATAACGTTTAGTTCGCTGTCGTTCAACATGCAAACAACCGGTTCTCGCCAACTCAAGTCACAAGTGGTGTGCTAAAAGTATCTGTTTTCCACAAATGCATATTGCTTTGTTATTCTCAAAGTTAAACCAATGCGTCTAAGCAACGACGGTGAAATCCCTAGGATGAAGAGGGGGGGAGGCTTGTTGTCTCGCCCAGGAAATTTCGCGCCTCTTTGAGAAAGTGGAGTAGGTAGCAGTTGTGCGTGATAGTGTCTCTTTTAGTCGACATCGCTGACGTGTGCCAAGTTTAACATTTATCAAGATTGTCTGGTAAATACATCAAACTTCTACACGAGAATAAGGTCAGCGAAGTATATATTTCACATCACCAGTCTTTCCCGAGGGGAATCTAACGAGATGATTCTAAAACATACCACAATGTCTTTAAGTACATTCTAATTCAAATTACTATTTATAATACTTTATAGCAAATTAAAATTAGGAATTCGATATGTCCATGCACTTTAAAACAAACTGATCTCACAATTTTGATTTAAGATCCTACATCAAAAATAGTTATTCCTGACACTTCAGCGTTCCTTATTTGCAATTAATTTCGGAACAATGTTTATAGCTCACACTGATATATATATATATATATATTAAAACCTAAAAGTAAAAAGGAAACAACACTGTTCAAATAAAGTTATCAGGGCGAAAGTTGTCCAGGAAAACATGTTTTGGTTTTGAATAATTATATTTTTACAACCCATATAATATAGATCCCGTTAAGTCGTGGTTCATTACTTCGCGAAATCGTTTAAGTGGCGGTAATTCCAAGGCTCCCAAATTTTGTGACGTAACACAGCAAATTTGTTCTGCTATGAAAGTAATAAGAAAGAAAAATTAAGTAACAAAAATATAAATTATTAACAATTAAATATTTTTATAAATATACAGTTTCATAAATTTTAATTGAATTTCCATCGATCAAATTAATTTTAATTGATTAAAATTTTTATCGCTTAATCGATTAATTTATCGTTAAATTCCGCAGCCTTACTTCATTCATATAAATAATCGTTACCAGAGTTTAGCCGTTTAAGCTGTCAAAAATAAATAATTGATTTATCCAGAAATGAACTTCACCCAATCCATTTGAATAAATTACATTTTTTTCAATAACTTCAAAATAAATAAAGCAACAAAACTTGTCAGTTCGTAAATTTAATCAAGACTATAACAAACTGCATTTTAAAAAGAACATTTTTTCACATTTACACTACTAACTCAGGTAAACACACACAAACGCGCTCACAGATACATTCAAAAACAACGTGCAACATGATTGAAGTTGACGACCTAAAAATAATATATAGCTCCACACAAGTGCGAACTGATAAAAACTGACCCAGTACCTAATCTAAGATACTAAGGTAAAATTTGCAGTTGAACCTGAAAGCCTTTTTGTATACGTATTTGTTTTTGCATAGTTCTATTGTCTTTATTTAAGTTAAATACTCGTGCTAATATGAAACTTACACTCCAAAAATATCATTGTTATTTAAAATTCTAGCGGGTTGCTAACATTTCAGATAGTGATTTCGAGATACGTGTCACCGACCACGCTGGAATATTCCGACACGGTATTGGTTTCATTCAAGTTCTTGTAACTGGGAATGTGCGGCATGGGTTTGGAATGAGTGGAGGAAAAGGAGACAATTGTTCCAGTGTCCACGTCAGAACTCAAAGTTCCCTGATCATCATCTTTCACCTGTGGCTGGAAAATTTCAGGTCCCTGCTGTTTTCCTGTCAGAGTTAAGTCATGCGATTGACTCTGAGAGATTTTGTTGGCTTGATCTAGGGGTAAATTTAACAAGATGGGATACAGTAGACGTTCAAACAAAATGTATGAATTTCAATAGGATGTATATTGCCCACAAATTTTATATCATAATATGGGAATATATACATTCAGACGGCATAGTAATTAAACACCTTGAAAAATTGTGTTGAAAGTTTAATGTTAGAAAATATGCTTAAATAAGAAAAACCCGTAAAAAACCAAGTTTTTGACTATAAATCCTTTATGTACGAGAAGTAACTAAAAGAATGTTCATTATAATACGCAGCGCCAGACCATCCAGAAATACAAAATTGCATTTGTGTCGTAATACATGTTTAATATAATGCGCACCGATCAGGAATATGTTTATAAAAAGAGCTGTCAATAAAATACGCACCTTATTGCGCGACAGAAAGGTTGTTCAATATAATACGCACCGCGACGCTCTATCTAAAAAAATAGCATGATACATAGGAATAAATAAAATAATCTAAAAAAATCAATAATTTAATTACGGTCCATGCGATCGATCTGAAATTTTGATACATTGTTTTTATTATCGGTACGAAACTGCCTGCAATTCCAGCTCGCTAGCTTCAGAGCAAGTGGGTTAAAAATCGATCAAAAGTTTTGGCGACAAGGGTGGGCTGTCGGGCGGGCGGGCGGCCGCAGACACCACGAGTTAATATAAAGGATTTAAAAAAAGGTAAACAATCTCAAGATGTGGATAATTTTCGTCCCGAACTTTAAGGAATTCTTATCTTAATTTTCTGATTCATAAAGCTCAAGCTTTCGTTCAGGCCTACACGTGTTGTATATATTTTTGGTAACTCGCGCTCGTCCTTTCATCTAGTATCAGGCCCGTCGTAAAAAAAAGGTTGGTGACCCCTCAATCTACCGATGATTTATGTGTATACGCCATTGAGTGGTCCAACCTATTTCTTTATTGGTAACTTCTAAACATTTCATCTTTCACCTACTGGTGGCAAACACAAATATGTTATATAATATATCGGAACATTACCGTAGCATTCCCTATCCACTTTTAAATGTTACTACTATAATTAGTAATGTTTTATAAGACCTGTTGGTCGTCATCACAAAGATGTTAACGTGTAAGTTAATATCACTAGAAAATAACATTTTAAATTTATTTAATGACTGGATGAAATAAAATACATTTATTTTTTCTCATGAGTTACTTTAAAAAAAAATTATAACATGATTTCATTTTTAAAAGTGTGGAATGTTTCTTAAAAATATTGTCTTATGATTCATAAGAAACAGGGCTGTTGAAATTGACACTATTTGTAAGTGAGCTTTGTTGACCAAGAGGAGCGGTGAAAGGGGGATATATTTTTAACAATTCTTAGTATATTATAGGGCTGTTATCGATTAATTTAAATTTAATCGTTAACTTTTGAAAAATTATCGATTAATTAATCGATCATTTCGGTTAAAACCAAAAATAGAAATTTATGACGTCATTAAACTGAACATTTCTCACGGACATTGAAAATTAAGAATATTTTGAACTAAATTTCATGACAATGTGTTGATACTTGATTTGTGCTGAAGGTGGTACGTCAGCGATGTATTTGATCCTTTAAAAGAGTATTGTTTACGGCAGTGGACACAGTAAACGTTTTCACCATCTTCGACTTTGCCATCCGCAGTTAGCTTAAAAACAACATATTTGCTCAACTTTCTAGTTATATGTTTAAATTTAACTGCGCTGATGCTGTCAGCAGGGCCGCCTTAACGCATAGGCCCGTTGGGCATTTGCCCGGGGCCCACGAGCATATGGGCCCCATGGGAATATGTTTATTTATATATATTATGTATATTCATTTTTCATTACTGCGGGGGAAGGGCCAAACACTATTTCTTTGCCCGGGGGCCCAAAATGGTGTAAAGACGGCTCTGGCTGTCAGCCATTTTTTAGTTGACGTCTGCCGGTCAACATAAATTAATACAATTAATTTTAATATAACGCGGGAGATGTTTGTAAGTAAAAAAATTTAGATAAATTATTATTAATTATTAATAATTTATTATTTATAACAAAAATTTTTAAAAAATATTATAAATATTTTCTTAAATTTTAATCGCATTTTTATCGATTAAAATTATTTAATCGATAAAATTTTTAACGATTAATCGAGAAATTAATCGATAATTTCCGCAGCCCTAGTATATTATACTTCGTAAGTGCACCACCTATAATTAATCAACGAAACCAATTAAACTTTAATTACCTCGAAGGCCAGTTACGTTCTTAGGTAGACACAACCAACAAATAAAGAATCCTAGCGCCAAAGCTGTAATCAGTAAAATGAAGTCTAAGGCAAAGCCTCTAAATTTCAGCAATTTCTTCTTTTTGGAATCATCCGGGTTCTGATGACGAGTTGTCTTATCTTGTGTGTCTAAATTGAAAATTTCTATGAGAAAAAATGGAAGAAATGTTTGAATCAAACTCATCTATTCACGAACAAATCTTTAGTGATAATTATGCCAGTTATTTTTTTCAGCCAATGAAAGGAAACAAGTTAGATTTAGTATGTCCAGAAAAAGAAAATTAATGACTATCACAGATTTCAAACGTGTGTTTCGGAATTCCACCAACGTGAGGTTCTTTGCCTAACTAAAAAAAAAGGAATTTAGTCCTAACATTTAGAGAGTTAATATTTTTTCCGATACATATTATTGACATTAGCCTATTCAATATAATTATCATAGTTTATTACAACACCTTGAGATTGATTTTATAAACTGACATGTATGCACATATTTTTGTTAACTATTTTTCTTGTAAGGCCTTTTTGTAGCAGTTATTCATGTGCATCGACAGGCGATTTGAAGAATAAAATTTAAAAAATAAAATTTTTAAAAAAAAATATCTTTCAAAAATCAACTTTTGAACCGTCTTTTATATTATAAACATTATTTTTTTTAAAAAAGATGTGTAGTACTATTGCGCAGAGTAGTTTCAAATTATATGCTAACATTTGTTTAAGTGATGTATAATAATTTAAACCTTTGTTAAAAATGTATAAAAATATATACATTTGTTTAAACGGTATATTAACTTTTGCTGTGCTTTATGTTACCCTCTTCATATTCAACTAAAATAAAAAATAAAACACTGACATAAATTTTTGAATGACCCCAACTCAATTTAGTTTGTAAAGACACACATTTTAAAATGTACTTTATGAATATAAATTGGGAATTATATTACATTAGTATTTATTTCTTAACATTGTCCAATCTAAACATGAAGTATTTTATAGAAAAACAGAACATACAACTTTTTACATTAGGGGGGTCCGTATAGAAAAGATAATCCAGAGACCTATATGCATGTATTCAAATTTATAAATTTAATAGTTTTAAAGAGTAGATAGAATAGATTTTTTACAATCAGAACTTTAAATATTTCAGTGTTATATTATTATTCATTATATAAAAAATATATTTTAAAAAAAAAGTATTTTATCATATGTTTAAGTGTTATCTGATATTTTAATCACCTTCCATGCAGTGGTCTCCCTGTCTTCCTAGTGGACACTCGTAACAAATCCCTTTGTAGTTACACCTGTTCCTGGAGCACATAATCAAACATATCTCAGTGCAGCCGACATAAAACAACGGGGCGGCACAGTCTGTAAGGTCAGACGTGTGATTAGAACAAACATACACATTCTGTAAGATAAGACTTGTGATTAAATCAAACAAACACAGTCTGTAAGGTCAGACTTGTGATTAGAACAAACATACACAGTCTGTAAGATAAGACTTGTGATTAAATCAAACAAACACAGTCTGTAAGGTCAGACTTGTGATTAGAACAAACATACACAGTCTGTAAGATAAGACTTTTGATTAAATCAAACCTACGCAGTCTGTAAGATAAGACTTTTTATTAAATCAAACCTACGCAGTCTGTAAGATAAGACTTTTGATTAAATCAAACCTACACAGTCTGTAAGATAAGACTTGTGATTAAATCAAACCTACACAGTCTGTAAGATAAGACTTTTGATTAAATCAAACCTACACCGTCTGTAAGATAAGCCTTGTGATTAAATCAAACCTACACAGTCTGTAAGATAAGACTTTTGGTTAAATGAAACCAACACAGTCTGTAAGATAAGACTTGTGATTAAATCAAACCTACACAGTCTGTAAGATAAGACTTGTGATTAAATCAAACCTACACAGTCTGTAAGATAAGACTTGTGATTAAATCAAACCTACACCGTCTGTAAGATAAGACTTGTGATTAAATCAAACCTACACAGTCTGTAAGATAAGACTTTGGTTAAATCAAACCAACACAGTCTGTAAGATAAGACTTGTGATTAAATCAAACCTACACAGTCTGTAACATAAGACTTGTGATTAAATCAAACCTACACCGTCTGTAAGATAAGACTTGTGATTAAATCAAACCTACACAGTCTGTAAGATAAGAGTTTTGGTTAAATCAAACCAACACAGTCTGTTAGATAAGACTTGTGATTAAATCAAACCAACACAGTCTGTAACATAAGACTTCTGATTAAATCAAACCTACACAGTCTGTAAGATAAGACTTTTGATTAAATCAAACCTACACAGTCTGTAAGATAAGACTTGTGATTAAATCAAACCAACACAGTCTGTAACATAAGACTTCTGATTAAATCAAACCTACACAGTCTGTAAGATAAGACTTGTGATTAAATCAAACAAACACAGTCTGTAAGATAAGACTTTTGATAAAGCAGACAGACACCGTCTGTAAGATAATAGGGCGCCCTGGTCAACACAGTTTGAAAACCTGTATTAAGTTTGAGATTCACTGAACTTTTAAAAAATATTAACAAATTTTAAAAATAATTAAAAATCAACAATACATGTATCCACTTGTTTGAAATCATTTACATACCACCAAGTACTTGGATGTCACAAATTCTGAGCAATCCCTCGGTTACGATAAATGTAATTTTCGATATCACAGTCCTTTTGGAAGCTAAAAATACAACATGCCGACTACCAAAGCTTGAGTTGTATTGAAATAAAGTGGAGCCATCACTCAACGTGCCTTTAATATTAAAGTAGAGCTTCTCTTCAGAGTTGTCATCTGCATTAATAAAATGAATTTTAAACATTAGGTAACAAAGAAAACAAAGCAATTTTTTTTAATTAGGCTAATGATGAAAATAAAAGGCCATGAATAATTTGAAACACCATATTTTTTAAAGTCATCACAATAGATTAACAAAAAAAGTGTTGTTTTTTCTCACACCTATAGCATAAGAAATTCATATGCGTGTCTTTTCTCACTCAACTTACATTTATTTCATCTTTTAGCCTATTATGAAGTGAACTAGCAGCCTGAGGAAAATACTAAAGTGATGCAAAGGAAATAGGGGTGCTTAATTTTGTCTCATTCAACTTTAATATTGTGTAAAGTTTGTGACGAAGTTTCGTAAAACGAATTTTAAAAGTTTAATTTTACTTTGTATTCTTTAGTTTCCTTTTAAAGTATAATAAGTAAAAAAAAATAAAAAAAAATTCCGTAGCATTTTTGTGTGGCTTTTTTATTTTTTGGCTCATCACTCTTTAATTCATTTCGTAAACCAGCAATTAGTTTCATCAACTAAGTTGTGCAAGGTACCATCGAGGGAAACTCAAGAAATGTCGCCATGGGATTAGAAGATAACACAACAAATGAACATATCTCCACTAGACAACAAACAAACAAAATAAAATTTTTAAAAATAAATAAATAAAAGGAACAACCAAAACCCTTAGCATCAACTTGGACGTCCCACCCAAGAACATGTAAAGAATCATATCTTGATACAAAGCCATTCATGTGTACCAGGCCAGAGAAAGTTGACGACGTTTGACGAAACAACTCAGTCCCCCCCTCCACCCACTAACCGGTATAAAACAGTATTTTATTGACCTCCTTTTGAACTGAAAAAGTTAAGGTCCAATTATTGCTGTATTTACTGTCGAAAATTGCACAGTTCACAGTTGAAATGTCCCCATCGGTGAGAAATAAAAGCTCGGGTTGACCTTGTCCAGAGATCTTAAACGTTCCTTCGATGGCGACATTTCTACCTGCGTGTTCAAGAATATTTCAATTAATGATTTGTTTTTACTATGAACATGATTAGAACAGGCAAGTTTCATTGTGATGGGATCTAGAATAGGTTTATAGCCAGCTCATTTATTAAAAAAAGAAAAAGAAAACAAAAGCTGCATTTGCGTCCTAAAAATAATATATCTTGATGACTAAACTGGAGGGACATAACTTCTATTTAATTTATGAGGTAATCCAATGTCTAATTTTACTTCTTTAGTCGAACTTAAGTGCTTTTAACTTGCTTAAAGATCATATCGCAGATTCTTAGCACTCTAAATTTTAAAGATCACATCCAATATACGTTGTATCTTAAAGGTAACATCTAGATGCTCTTACCCTCGCTGATGTAAAAAGAGCACAAAGATCCACGTCCCTCCCATGTCAACGTGACTGTCCGTGTCACAATATTATTACTGCAGAATATTTCATGAGTATTGTCATTTTCAGTCAAGACCTTTTTCTTCTCGCAAATTTGAGAATCTTCGAATATCAGAGTTAAATTTGAGACCTCGGCTAAAGTGAAGAATAAAAAAAGAAAAGGCTAATTTTTTTTCAATTTACAAATATTTAATACTAATGAATGATTTTATTACATATTTACCTACTATTTTGGACAGAAAGCAAAAGATAAAAGTAATTCTTATTCTCATTACTAAAAGGAAAATCACTTTCCAAACCACAAGGAATGTTGAGTTGTTGAGCCTTCTCGTCCATGTGGGGCATCCACCGATCATCGTCGGCGTCTGTGATTCCTACAAGGGCATAGGCCACCTACAAGAGACCTCCAGGCATCTCTATCCTGGGCCAGCTTCTCCATGATCTTCCATTCATGGCCAATTCTCTTGATGTCTGCCTCCAATTCTCGGCGCCAAGTGATTCTTGGGCGGCCTCTTTTCCGCTTGACCTGTGGGTTCCATTTCAGAGTTTGCTTTGTTGTGTTAGAAGCAGGTTTTCTTAGTGTATGACCAATCCACCTCCACCGCTTCTGGAGAATCTCTTCCTCAATGGGCTTCTGTTTTGTCCGCTGCCACAGTTCCCGGTTGCTGATTTTGTCTGGCCAGTGAATTCTGAGAATCCTTCTTAGACAGTTGTTGATGAAGGACTGGATTCTTGTCAGATTTACGGTCGTTGTTCTCCATGTCTCGGCTCCATATAGCAGCACAGGATTCACCATAGCGTTAAAAATTCTTACTTTTAACTTGATGCCTAAGTTGTTGGAGACCCAAACCTTCTTGAGTTGCTGGAAGGGCTGCACTTTCCAAACCACAAGGAATAGTCTGAATATTTTTCTTTTTATTATTTTTTTTTATTTGTTTGTTTGTTTTTGAAACATTTAAGAGGAAAACTTTAAACAATTTTTTTTACAATTTAAACAATAGATTTGGCTGATAATAAAATTGTGGGAATATCTTTATTAATTTTAAATAAAATTCCTTCGGAAAAAAAAATCCAGCTAGCACAACCAGTGAGTTATATTCACACCTAGTCGTGTATTCCCATCTGGCCCTGATTTACGCACCTGGCTCTGGACTACACACCTGAGGGATCAAAAACGACCCTGATCCAATTGTAGAGGAATGCTTCTCTGACGTCGATGGTTGCGATGTTATCACTTGAGTTGGAACAGCTGGTGTCGTCGTTATCGTTAAGTACCGGGTCATTTACGTCAACATGTTGGGCCAGATCACCTAGAGACAGATTTGGTTTCATCACGTGACGCAGCGACTTTCATATTTATTATACGCAACTTTCATGGTTGTTTAAATATATACAACATTGAAACAGAAAATAACTAAAAACACAAAAAACATTGCCTCTAAATCTCTTTTTAAAGATAATATCTACATACCCGAAAAATTCAATTTTATTAAAATTAGTAGGTGAACTTTAAATAGCAACAAAGTATTGTATGATATGCGGTATAACATTGCGAGATCTGTATTGCGAGGCAATTACTGTATTGACATTGCAGTGCAAACCATCCGTCCGCGCAAGATGAACCATTTCTGCACAATCCATTTTTGTAACATAAATGATTCTGGCAATGACACAGGAACTGACATTTATTGCCGGAATAACCCACCGGGCATTGGTTACCTACAGCATGAAGATATGAAGTGTACAATGAAAAGTTAAAATTCCCAAGTTAAACGAGAATGTAATTTTAAAAATAATTTAAAGTTTTAATACGTCCACCGTCTCCTCATCAATGTGTGTTAATTAAACAATTTTAAAAAATGATGCCGTTGGGAAATATGCCATTCTTTGCTTAACATATAAAGTAGTATGTATTAACAAACCTTTTAAATGCTGGGTTGTGGAAGACATCGGTGTCGTAACTGTGGAAAGTTTCCATCTCTTTAGAGCTTAATTTAATTCACCGCAATTTTAATGTGTGTATTGAGTTAGCATCTACATGATAACAAGGGTCATGTTAATGGAGAAGTGAAATCAGAGCCATGAAATGGATACTAATGAGTATGGCGAGCTCAGAGACATGGTAGCAGCTTGGTCAGGAACTGTTTTATAACTAGGACTAACTAGGTATTTACATTAGGTTAGAGAGCTAAATGGCACAACTAGGTATAGACAATGGGATAATAAAGTAACGGATATGTGGCATTGGTAAAACAATTATGTGTGATTAATTAGAATAGCGACGAGAGAGTAGGTAGAAGTAGAGAGGAAGTATGTGTACAATAACGACGAGAGAGTAGGTAGAAGTAGACAGGAAGTATGTGTACAATAACGACGAGAGAGTAGGTAGAAGTAGACAGGAAGTATGTGTACAATAACGACGAGAGAGTAGGTAGAAGTAGACAGGAAGTATGTGTACAATAGCGACGAGAGAGTAGGTAGAAGTAGACAGGAAGTATGTGTACAATAACGACGAGAGAGTAGTTAGAAGTAGACAGGAAGTATGTGTACAATAACGACGAGAGAGTAGGTAGAAGTAGATAGGAAGTATGTGTACAATAACGACGAGAGAGTAGTTAGAAGTAGACAGGAAGTATGTGTACAATAACGACGAGAGAGTAGTTAGAAGTAGACAGGAAGTATGTGTACAATAACGACGAGAGAGTAGGTAGAAGTAGACAGGAAGTATGTGTACAATAGCGACGAGAGAGTAGGTAGAAGTAGACAGGAAAAATGTGTACAATAACGACGAGAGAGTAGGTAGAAGTAGAGAGGGAGTATGTGTACAATAACGACGAGAGAGTAGGTTGAAGTAGAGAGGGAGTATGTGTACAATAACGACGAGAGAGTATTTAGAAGTAGACAGGAAGTATGTGTACAATAACGACGAGAAAGTAGGTAGAAGTAGAGAGGGAGTATGTGTACAATAACGACGAGAGAGTAGGTTGAAGTAGAGAGGGAGTATGTGTACAATAACGACGAGAGAGTATTTAGAAGTAGACAGGAAGTATGTGTACAATAACGACGAGAGAGTAGGTAGAAGTAGACAGGAAGTATGTGTACAATAGCGACGAGAGAGTAGGTAGAAGTAGAGAGGGAGTATGTGTACAATAACGACGAGAGAGTAGTTAGAAGTAGACAGGAAGTATGTGTACAATAACGACGAGAGAGTAGGTTGAAGTAGAGAGGGAGTATGTGTACAATAACGACGAGAGAGTAGTTAGAAGTAGACAGGAAGTATGTGTACAATAACGACGAGAGAGTAGGTAGAAGTAGAGAGGGAGTATGTGTACAATAACGACGAGAGAGTAGGTTGAAGTAGAGAGGGAGTATGTGTACAATAACGACGAGAGAGTATTTAGAAGTAGACAGGAAGTATGTGTACAATAACGACGAGAGAGTAGGTAGAAGTAGACAGGAAGTATGTGCACAATAGCGACGAGAGAGTAGGTAGAAGTAGAGAGGGAGTATGTGTACAATAACGACGAGAGAGTAGGTTGAAGTAGACAGGAAGTATGTGTACAATAACGACGAGAGAGTAGGTTGAAGTAGACAGGAAGTATGTGTACAATAGCGACGAGAGAGTAGGTAGAAGTAGAGAGGGAGTATGTGTACAATAACGACGAGAGAGTAGGTAGAAGTAGAGAGAGAGTATGTGTACAATAACGACGAGAGAGTAGGTTGAAGTAGAGAGGGAGTATGTGTACAATAACGACGAGAGAGTAGGTAGAAGTAGAGAGGGATTATGTGTACAATAACGACGAGAGAGTAGGTAGAAGTAGAGAGGGATTATGTGTACAATAACGACGAGAGAGTAGGTAGAAGTAGAGAGGGAGTATGTGTACAATAACGACGGGAGAGTGGGTAGAAGTAGACAGGAAGTATGTGTACAATAACGACGGGAGAGTGGGTACCACTAGAGATAGAGGATGTGTACAATAAAGTCGGGTTAATGGGTACCACTAGAGAGGGAGGATGTGTACACTAACGACAGGAGAGTGGGTACCACTATAGAGGGATGGTGTGTTCAATAATGAAGGGAAAGTGGGCACCAGTAAAAAAAGGAGGATGTATACAATAACGACGTTAGAGTGGGCACCTCTGGATGTGTACGGTTAGGAAGTGGGATAGTGTACAGAAACGTCAGGGCTCACCAACCTCTAAGTGTACGGTAGCACTCCCCGTTATAATGACACAATTTATTCTCACACTCGAATGAACAAAGTTCGAGACAGTCGACACCATAAAATGGTGGAGCACACACTGAAAGATCAAACAACAGTTAAAACACACAGCATAATTTACAAATTACAAAGAAACACAAAATAAGAATGCGTTCTGAGGACCAAATTTTCGTGTGATTTAATAATAGTGTACTCATTTGATCACTGTGATCATGCTAGGTTTTATTTCACGCATTAAATGTCTTGACTGACTTGACTTGACTTGACTATCCCTTAAACCGTCGGTGGGTCATTGGGGCAACATCGTGAACTGAACGCTATCTCATGCCATTTGTCCCGGTCCTGTGCTACCTTTTGGGAGTCGATGAATTGCAGACTGGTCAACTCTTTGTTGTCGTCTTCCCATCTCTCCTTTTGTCTGCCTCTTTTTTCTTCCTCCCTGGACTGTGCCTTGCATAAAGTCTTTTCGAGACCTCCAGATCTTACCACTTGTCCATACCATAGCATCCTCGTAGGGGCCAATGACAGCTGTTATTTTGTTGCGGACCGCTTCGGTTTTGATGTGTTCTATGTAGGAGATGTTCAGAATCTTTCGGAAACATCTCATCTCTAGCGCATTGATTCTTCTTTGGTGGTCTGCAGTGAGCGTCCAAGCATAACAACCGTACAAGAAGATCTACATAACCAGAGAGCGCATTAGTCGGATCTTTGATCCCAGGGAGAGTTTCTTGCTTTGCTAGATGTGTTTTACTTCGCTCAGCGCTGCGATTGCCTGTGCCATTTTGGCAATAATTTCTGGCTTTTAGCCTTCGTTTGACTGTTCCGACGTGGTTTTCTAGCACATCTTTCATAATCATTTCAAGGAAGAGGTTAAAGTGGATGGGGAAAAGTAAGCATCCTTGTCTGACACCAACAGTGGTCTTGAACCAATCTCCCAGCTTGCTGTTGAAGGGTACTGCTCTAGTTGCTCTGTTGTACAGGTTCTTGATCACTTCAATGAGGTTTGCATTAATGATAAATTTGTGTATAGTTGCCCACAGTACCGCATACCACACTCTGTTGAACGCTTTTTTAAAGTCTATGAAGACGTGATAGAGGTCGCTCTTGGGAATTAAATGTTTTAAGATACCAAATACGCCAGCAATGGTAATTTTAACAATATAAAACTTACGGCCGTAGACTTCAACTTCAGAAAGCGACAGGACTTTGTCCTCTTTCTCTGATTTGATGAGTTCAATTCGCATAGACTGTACGGATCTTTGCGTGCCGGATGGGATGCGCAGAAAGTTCATCCCTTTGGAAAACCTGTAGACCTGCTCGTTGACACGGGGAACGATGGCGTTGGACTGAGACCGGAACTGCAGGGTCAAGTTGACGTTCATCATCTGCTGAAATTCTGCTGTGGGTTCAAATCCCCAAAGACATAATCAACATTTGTTTTATAAAAATGTTAATGGGAGATATGTATACATGGAAAAAAAAATAATGAGACGCAATTGTATATTATGTGGAAGAGCCGTTTGACTTTGTTTTGAAAGAAGCGTGTACCACGATTATTTTCTTGAAAGAGCAATGTTTAAGTGTTTTTTTTTAACTTTTAAAATAGGAGAATAAAGTGAATATTTTACTTCGGAATAGAAAATACGATTTATTTTTATACCTCCATATATAGTTTGCATGTTATATGTTAAGTGATTTTTTTTTACTTTATCGTCAACACTTACGATCCTGGATGTAAATTATGACGTCATATATAATTCGTCCGTAGTGCAGGTCTAGTCTCCATGATTGGTTCCGTTCTGAAATATTACCTAGAAAAGCAGGGACAACGACACCGTATTCTCCATCGATAGGATAATCGGGTGAGCTCCCTTCAGCAAGGAACCTACTGCTTCCGTGCTCCTTGAGGCCTATATTCTGGCCTGGGAAGGATATATCATAAGTTTGTTTTAAAAAACAAAAACATCCTAACGTTGATACAAACTACAACAACAACAGCAACAACAACATATTTCAAGTCAAACATGGAAATGAAGTCTAGTAAATCGAAATTTAATGAGTTTTTAATAATCCCGCGACTTATGCGAAGTGGTTTCTATTAACTGATGCTATATATATTTATTGAGCCAAAATTTTATGGTCAAAATACATATTTAATTCATTGTGTCTTACTAGTATACTTAACACTATGATCGTCTAAGTAAGAAATGGATGAGTGGAAACATTATGTACTTATTAATTAAAAAACACATTTATTGCTCTTTGTAATTTACACGTTAGGTCGAAGTACGGTCTTATTTCATTCTTTTTCCAGTTCGTATTCTTTGAGCAATAGAAATTAAGTTACTCAACATGTGAGTTAGAGATAAATTCAATTCCCAAGTTCAGATAGTCATAAATGAAGAATGTATAAGCATCGGATAAATGGGACTTGACAAAGTTTTATTAAATTTATATGCGGAGCAAGAGGAACCGTGACTTCAAATCCCACAGTTGTATTTTACAAATTCGGCAAAAAATATTTTTAAAATTTTTTTAAAGATAAAAGATGCTGTATACATATCCTTCATGAGGGAGAGGCGATTTACTATTAGTAGAAAATCTTATAAAACTAAATATATACAACATTATATTCAAAGACGTGTGATTTTGTCATTTTAGGTCTTAACTATCGTTAGGACAGGAGTATAACGAAATGTTATAGTATTTTTCGTAAAACCGTTAAACCTAATGAATATTTTTTAATAAGTTATGCATATGACTTTTTGAACTTAATTAGTATATTATAAATGTTAACAGCATAAATTGTTGACATTTGAACCTGAGCCTTATGCTCATATTAAACAATATAATTTGCAATGTCCATCCGTGACGCCACTAATTTTAGAAAGCAGGGAAAACCAAATTACTTCACCAATGCATCAAAAGGTGTGCAAATTGAAGATGCGCTGTAAAAAATATTATATGACGTCATTGTTTTCGCTCATACATGTATTTTAATTTTGGAAAAGGGATCAATGTAAAAAGAGGATTTGATGATGGTTAATTATAAACTTTAAAAAACAAAGGGGGCGCCGTAGGCGTCCTACAACCCCTATTATAAAATACTTTGTGTACATTTCAGAAAGTTTAATATTTCGTACTTATCAAACAAGGACAAGTTAGTTGGGCTTTTGAAAAGGTCGGCACCGTAGGCGCCCTAAAAATATTGCATTTTTTATACAATAAATAGATTTCAGCTGAAAACGTCCGTCATTTTTACGCTAGTATTACATATTTCCTCAACAGCATTAATTTTCTTAAAATAATAATAATAAAGAGATATATTTTAATTATCAGTGACAAAAGGTCAGCAAGGACCTATATGGTAATCCACATTAAAATCTTACCGTACCAGCTTACAACATATTAACACACACACACACACACATAAAAAAGCATCTTTACTTTATTTTCCATTTTGCTACTTACGCGTCAATTTCATTACTAAATTTTGCTATAGCTCTCAATATCCACGGCGTCACCTACCCCTAAAAACATGCACAGAACACAAGCTCGCAAACCCCTGCCAGCTGAGGACCACTGCAGTAACTAGTGTCAAGTTGTTGTAGCACGCGATGTCCAGCGTTCTGTGGTCAATGAGAAACTCCTTGTGATCGCTACATCCAATTGTGTTTTCAGGTGTCATCAGTTGGAGGGTAAAAATGTTCGAACTACCTATCAATGGATCAATTGAATTGTTAGAATCGATACTTAGGACACATTCACAAACACCAGACCCTAGTGGGCTAATACTTATACACGTTATCTATAAATATTACTTAATTTATAATTTTAGCACAAGTTAGGAATTGTTTAAATAATACGCTCAACTGCCATTGGATGAATAGCGAAATGCTAATTTATTAAAATAGGAAATCCTAGCCTTTTTCCGATCTTATCTGAAGCCATTTGAAAAATAAAATTGAAAACGGTGATAAATTAAATGAGATATGAGCACTCTCAGGAACTGACGACCGATGAATTACAAGAGTAACAGTCGCAGCAGCATTCGTTGGTTCTGAAAGAAATTGGTTTTGAGGAAGAGCCATAGGTGGATGAGGTTATCTCTACAGGTGAGATCAAAAGAGATCTTGCGAATGTTGGAGAGAGTTTCACAGTTCGTGGAAAAGAAACACCACGAAAAAGTAGCAACTGTTCGTGCATCAGAGCTATTTAATGACACTTGCCTAACTGATTTCCGCAGCATTCTGAAGGGAAGAAGAAACAAACCTCCTTGTACAGTTTTTTTAAAATTTTAAATCCGAAAAAGGCAAAGACCAGTGAAGAGAAAAGCAGTGACTAAAATTAAGCATACAGTAGCATTTTAGTTGTGTGTAAGTTACATTTAATTTACCAATATATAAATATGTATGTACACATTAAAAACCCATTTTATTGCTTTACATTCTCTTTTATTATGTTTCTATACCATATTTGTCATTTATAAATACACTTTTCTTATTCAAAAACACGTAACAAAAACAAATAGGGGTAGCACATTTTTGGCTGAAACGGATTAATGACATTTCAATTAATTTCAATGGGGAAAATTGCTTTGAGATACAAGCAATTTGACATCCGAGCAAGGTTACGGAACGCATTAAACTCGTATCTCGAGGTATCACTGTATAAACACGATCTTCAGTCTTCTACCCTTTTACCCATCACCCCAAAGAAAAATAATAAATGAAACATTGCTCAGTTTACAGAATAATCGTTGGGGTAGGCACCAATTTACTTTTGTCAACGGTCGTATAGAATGCTAGACACAACCGGCAAGGGACCCTACTTTAACGGTTACTGTTACCATTTGAGTTGAAGGAGCCGGATAAGACCACGCGCATCCAGGTGAAGTAGTACGGCTCCTTGAAATCAAACGTGAGGGGGCTACGTAATAATAAGTAGCAACTGACATCATCAAAGTCGAGTAAAAGGTCGTCGACGTTAAGTAGCACATCTCCTATTAGAGGGACGGACCGACAGATATGTTTTAATGTCTTATTGTGGTAATAAAAATGAAAAATGTCACCAGAAAAAAGATGTTTAACTACAAGTGTTTTGAGAACTAGATGTTATTTTGTATAAACCCGTATGTGGTTAGCGGACATGTGATATAATGGTTAGCGGACATGTGATATAATGGTTAGCGGACATGTGATATAATGGCTAGCGGACAGGTGATATTATGGTTAGCGGACATGTGATATAATAGCTAGCGGACAGGTGATATTATGGTTAGCGGACAGGTGATATTATGGTTAGCGGACAGGTGATATAATGGTTAGCGGACATGTGATATAATGGTTAGCGGACATGTGATATAATGGCTAGTGGACAGGTGATATTATGGTTATCGGACATGTGATATAATGGTTAGCGGACATGTGATATAATGGTTAGCGGACATGTGATATAATGGCTAGCGGACAGGTGATATTATGGTTAGCGGACATGTGATATAATGGCTAGCGGACAGGTGATATTATGGTTAGCGGACAGGTGATATAATGGTTAGCGGACCTGTGATATAATGGTTAGCGGACATGTGATATAATGGTTAGCGGACATGTGCTATAATGGTTAGCGGACAGGTGATATTATGGTTAGCGGACATGTGATATAATGGCTAGCGGACAGGTGATATTATGGTTAGCGGACAGGTGATATAATGGTTAGCGGACATGTGATATAATGGATATAATGGTTAGCGGACATGTGATATAATGGTTAACGGACATTTGATATAATTGTTAGCGGACATGTGATATAATTGTTAGCGGACGTGTCATATAATGGTTAGCGGACATGTGATATAATGGTTAACGGACATTTGATATAATTGTTAGCGGACATGTGATATAATTGTTAGCGGACGTGTCATATAATGGTTAGCAGAAATTTGATATACTGGTTAGCGGACATGTGATATAATGGTTAGCGGACATTTGATATAATGGTTAGCGAACAGGTGATATAATGGTTAGCGGACATGTCATATAATGGTTAACGGAAGTCTGAAATAATGGTTAGCGGACATGTGATATAATGGCTATCGGACATGTGATATAATGGTTAGCGGACATGTGATATAATGGTTAGCGGACATTTGATATAATGGTTAGCGGACATGTGATATAATGGTTAACGGAAGTCTGTAATAATGGTTAACGGACATGTGATATAATGGTTAGCGGACATTTGATATAATTGTTAAAGGACATATGATATAATGGTTAGCGGACATTTGATATAATTGTTAGCGGACATATGATATAATGGTTAGTGGACATGTGATATAATGGTTAGCGGACATGTGATATAATGGTTAGCAGACATGTGATATAATGGTTAGCAGACATGTGATATAATGGTTATCTGACATGTGATATAATGGTTAGCAGACATGTGATATAATGGTTAGCGGTCATGTGATATAATGGTTAGAGGACATGTGATATAATTGTTAGCGGACATGTGATATAATGGTTAGCAGACATGTGATATAATGGTTAGCTGACATGTGATAAAATACAAAATACACAAACAAATTGTGCAATGAAAACAATAAATTTGAGCTTTATTTTTAGACTGATACGACAGTAAACGTTTCGGCTAATGCCTTCATCAGTACAACATAAAATACATTCTTACAATACTTACATAAGTAATAATAATATTCTTAAAACATATTGTATTTTAAAATATTTATGTTAAATAAAAAGAAAGGAAAAACAAAAACAAACATGGACACAGGATATAGCAAAAAGGGGGAAGTATCCAAAGTTACAGTAAAAACCACAACGGGAACAAGATTATGCAGTTAAGTAAAATTATGAATTTGGTTAATTCCATATGGAGCCAACGTACCAAATCTTTTTATGAGTCTATTTTCCATGTGGACTCTATCATGGGTATTGCTTGCATATAAAATACCAGTTACTGCAATATCTGATATGCCGTTATGGTCAACACTGTTAAAATGTTTAGAAACAGGACATTGAGCCTGTTTATTTATATTATACAGGTGTTCTCTAAACCGATCTCCAAGACGACGACCAGTCTCACCCACGTAAATTTTATTACACCTCTTGCAAAGAATTGCATAAATCACGTTGCGACTTGTGCAAGTGAATCCATCTTTTATTAAGAATTTTTCAAGAGGGAAAGAAATGTTGTTAATTTCCATCACATATGGACAAGTATTGCAACGGTTACGGTTGCAACCTTTTGTTCCAATATATGCTTTCATTGTGGGAAGGTGACTTCTTACAAGAATATCTCTGAGGCTTCTATCTCTCCGGAAAGCAAAAAGAGGAGGTTTTTTGAAGACCTGCTGAGTTAGAGGGTCAGCCATAAGGATTGGTCGGTTTTTGAGAATCACCTGGCGAGCTTTAAAATTATGAGGATGAAAAGTTAAAATAAATTTTGATCGATCACATTGATCAGAAACAGATGATTTAAATGTATCCTGTCTGGTCATGCCTTTAATTCGATTGACAGCGGATATTAAAACTGTTTCCGGGTATGACCTTCTTCGAAAAAAATCCAGCATTTCATTACTTTTCTCCAAAAAGTCTGCCTCATCACTGCAGAGTCGTTTAAGTCTCAATAGTTGCGAAAATGGGATAGAGCTCTTACAAGATTCAGGATGGGACGATGAATACATAAGGAAACTATGGCTGTCTGTAGACTTGTAAAAAATTGATGTGGATATTTTATTTTCTTTCAATTTAATTTGTATATCCAAAAAATTAACAGCACTTCTATGGATTGTTGAAGTAAATTTGATCGAAGAATGGAAGTTACCGACGAAGTCAATAAAACTTTGCAATTGTTGCATGTTCATTTTTGTAATTCCAATGCAATCGTCAATGTATCTCCTGTAGTACTCTGGAGAGATACCTTTGTAATTTTCACTCCATAGGTGTTCCAAATGGCCCATAAATATGCATGCATAACTTGGTCCCATTTTCGTTCCCATAGCAACTCCACTAATTTGATCAAAAAACTGTCCGTTGAACTCAAACGAGTTTAAATTTAGGACCAGCTCAGTTAATCGTAGTATGGCACTTGCGGGGATCTTGAGATTTGCCTTCTTGTTGAGAAAAAATGAGATTGCAGAGAGGCCATCGGCATGAGGAATAGACGTGTACAATGAAGAAACGTCCATTGTAAATAGTAAATGATCTTCATTGGGTAAAACCAAGGAATCCAGAGATTTTAACATATGGCTAGTGTCCTTAATGAAAGATGGTAAATTTCCCACAATGAAAGCATATATTGGAACAAAAGGTTGCAACCGTAACCGTTGCAATACTTGTCCATATGTGATGGAAATTAACAACATTTCTTTCCCTCTTGAAAAATTCTTAATAAAAGATGGATTCACTTGCACAAGTCGCAACGTGATTTATGCAATTCTTTGCAAGAGGTGTAATAAAATTTACGTGGGTGAGACTGGTCGTCGTCTTGGAGATCGGTTTAGAGAACACCTGTATAATATAAATAAACAGGCTCAATGTCCTGTTTCTAAACATTTTAACAGTGTTGACCATAACGGCATATCAGATATTGCAGTAACTGGTATTTTATATGCAAGCAATACCCATGATAGAGTCCACATGGAAAATAGACTCATAAAAAGATTTGGTACGTTGGCTCCATATGGAATTAACCAAATTCATAATTTTACTTAACTGCATAATCTTGTTCCCGTTGTGGTTTTTACTGTAACTTTGGATACTTCCCCCTTTTTGCTATATCCTGTGTCCATGTTTGTTTTTGTTTTTCCTTTCTTTTTATTTAACATAAATATTTTAAAATACAATATGTTTTAAGAATATTATTATTACTTATGTAAGTATTGTAAGAATGTATTTTATGTTGTACTGATGAAGGCATTAGCCGAAACGTTTACTGTCGTATCAGTCTAAAAATAAAGCTCAAATTTATTGTTTTCATTGCACAATTTGTTTGTGTATTTTGTATTTTATTTAAAAGCTTTATTGCAGTCCCATTCTATATGACATGTGATATAATGCTGGATTCACTTTCAAAATAATTGAAGTTTAAAAATGTCACTTATTTACAGCCATACTTCCATTAAAAGAAAACAGTTGAGGTTTTATGGGGAAAAAAATTCTGTAGAATAAAAAATGAAAACACTTAGATTACTTGAGTAATAGGGATACGATACATTGCGTTGATAAACGGATGGAAAAATTTGGAAAATTTAAATCTGATTTCTTTTCCCAGCAATGTCATCTGCTAATTCTGTTTAATTCTTTGAAAGTTTAAAAACATGTAAACGATTTTATTTTTGGTAAGTGTGGAGCTTATTGCTAAACGTTAAGTTAAATGGTCGTAAATAATTTTCCAGTTTGTTTAGACTGATAGTCCAAGCGATTTAAATAATCATTAAACGTTTTTAAGACGATTCGGGCATATGATGTTTCGTTAGATTGATGCACTTCCTTGCTAAGTAATCTTTAAAATTACTTTTTACTTACTGAACTGACATTCTTGACCGAACCATCCCAGGCCGCACCTGCCTTCAGCTTCTAGGCACGTACCATTAGAGTAACAGCTGCCTGTCCTGCAGTGGCACATTCGCTTCCCTTCCTCACCGTACCAATACAAGCCTGAAAAGCAAGAGCGGTTTAAGCGATTTGTAAATCACATGAATGACATGATGCTGACGGCTTTGTTCCATAGAGCTAACTGTTCATGCTATCCCATCATGGTTGTCGCGCTCGGATTCTCAAATTGTCGTTTAAATAAAATGTCTTGCGATTTTCTAAAATTAAATGTGATTTTGTTGTTAACCCCTCAAAAAATGTAGGAAAACCTTTCCAGAATTTTTGTGCAGACAATGAGAAGAGCAGACGCCAAGAGACTCATAAGACTTTAAATAAGGATACTGTAGAGGAGTGACTCTTTTTACGGATACATTAGAATTATTTTAAAAAATGCGGGGTTGATCCATCTGTAATGTCTTAAGTCAGTTCCAGTATTTTGACATTAAGTTTTATATCTTAGAGCATGCTTGTTTGGAACTATGATTGTAAATATACCAAGAAGGGCGAAATAATTAAACTAGCCTCGATGACCAAAAACTAATCAAATTGAACGAGATAACAATCTTTAATCAGAGAAATATGAAGCAGATAGATGCAATTCAAACGATACAATGAATTGCCAACCAACTATTCAATTTTCCCTCTGTGATTTTATATATTTTCTTTTTTTTTCATTCTGATACCAGTTTTAATTTTTTAAGTAAATAAATTGATAAATGTCTCAAAACGTACGTGACGTCATGCACATTACGCTTTTCTTCTCTTCGCAATTAGAGAACACGACTTGGCCGGTGTGGGCAATTATCACAAAGCATGCTCTTAAGTTAGGGGAGGTAATGGCCTCCCGAGTGATATCAGCGTTGACCATCTCGTTGTTGTCAACCCATCGAAATTTTTGTGTTGAATTTTGAAACCTCGCTCCTAGCCAAATGGCCGTCGTAGCTGTAAACGATTTGGAATGTGAAAGGAGAATTAGAAAACTAACAATACACACATTGATGTTCTACCATCATACACAAATCTGTGAAAGATAATGGCTGTATAAAGTGAATATATTTATCGTACCCAGTTTTCCTCTATGTCTCTATTGACCTTCAATTCATTGAAACAGTAGATTCTGGGTACTAAGGTAAGTGTAAAAACCGAACCATTTCATATTCTAAATGTGTTCAACTTACTGTTCAAGGAAGATAATAGATCAGTGAAGATCTTCTCTTTTATCGCATTTATAGTTTGAAATCTTGGAAGCCGAAGTCCGCGCTGCTTGCAAAAAACCTTATTCAAAATAATAAAGTTAAAAAAACTGTAAAACAATTATTTATTATATTTAGATTTATTACTTGTTATTATCATATTTTCACTTCGGATACGTCTTTTCTTTTAAAGCATATTTTAACATCTAGTTTACACTAAATAATTCTTTCGCAATTTTATAATCTATCTTATCAGAAATTATTTTAAAGCTGAAAAGTTAAAAATGAGATTATCTTAGTATACTCAAAATATAGAGCATTTAACTATGATTGATAAATTAAAAAATATTATTTTGAAAAAAATAAAATTCCATACACTATTTTATTCAATCAACAAGTCTTTAAGTCTTATTATTTTTTAATAAACAGGATGGTGCACCAAATCATAAGCTATGGCATAAATCATTCTAATACTGTTAAGTTGGACTGAATTTGCCCAAGCCCACATATAACTTTGCATATTACATTCATATTGTTAATAAATATATATTTAAATACCAATCACAAAACATCAAATCTCTGTCATATTTTATATAAATACTAGCAACAAAGACCGTCGAGGGACGGGAATAAGTGTAGGGTGACCTGTGAAATTCATGGTAGGACATCACAACATTACCCACCCCCGTCTGTCCAGAGACACTACCTCACCACACACCACGGTCTGTCCAGAGAACCTACTCCTAACACCACGGTATTTCCAGAGACCCTACCTCCCCCCACACCGTGGTATGTCCAGAGAACCTACCTCCCCACCCACAACTACGCGGTCTGTCTCGAGACCGGCCCTACATGTGTATCACGATCAATTAAACAATCCGAAGAAACAAAGTTTTTGACTATAAATATTCTTATATATGAGACATAAATAAATGTATTGATTATGTTCAATATAATACGCATCATGCGACAAACATTTAAACACTGAACGTGACTAAGCTACCCTTGCTGTAAAACAGGGGGATGTGGTCATTGATTAGCTGGAGTGAACTCTAGTGTCACGTGGATGTCAATAGTAGCAGACGGATACATAGAGATACATAGAGATAAACTAAAAATGCATTAATTTTATTACGGTACAATCCGATCGATCTGAAAGTTTGACCCAATGCATTGGTTTTTAACACAAGTCTATGAGCAAAATCTCACCTCGATAGGATTACGGGAAGTGGGTCACCCCCACACCGCGATCTGTCCAGGGTTATAATATATAACCAGCAAAAACAAAGTTCTTGACACAAATCCCAACGCGCACCGCTCAAAATAAACTCTTGGAAAAAACTGCACTAAAAATAACTCGTTTTTAAAGTCGTTCATACGTAAATGAGATTTACTTTATCTGTGCCATTAATTGGCTGTAGGAGTCTGTATGAGTTTGAGGGACCAATCGCTATCGATTACCACACTGAAAATTGCCCTTTGTCCCCACCATCAAACCTCATCAAGGCTCAGAAATGTCTCCGAAACTCACCCTGGCATCTTCCATAGTTTTCACTTCTTGGATCCTTTTCCATACGTACACATCGTCTCCAATTATTAAACATTTGTAAACTTTGATATCGCAGTCCCATGCAAACACTGAAATTTCACACAGGACAGTGTATAGACATTTAGACATAAATAACTCAAATTTTGAGGCAAATGTATTAATCAAGACTTAGTTAAGTATGTCTCGTACGACGTCTTAAGATTTATCCTAGAAATCAGGCTTTTTTCAAATTCTAAGCCGGTGTTCCCTTTCCCATTTGGATCCATGTGTACCATTCAGTCATAATTTCAGGCGCCAATTCGCGTTTCCATTAATTTTTCTATTTTGAAAAATATTTGTCTCTCTTTATTATTTTTTTTTGTGTGTCGGTTTCCCACTGGTGTTGGTCTTGAATATTTATAAGTTTACTTATATCTTCTCTTCATTAAAAAGCTATTTGTACATGTCTCCAATACACCTTTCTACAAGTGATTAAAAATTTTAATGTATATTTTGAATACAAGTATCAGCAGTGTAGCCAGCGAAACAAATTTTTATATGATGATAAATATATTTTTAAAAAATATATATTTTAAAACACATGAATTCCTTTTAATCTAACTCAGAATACACCAATCTTAAGAGAATCCTAGCTTTTTATTTACACATTATCCCTCGTTAAAGGGAACGAAGTCAAGTGGCGTGCCACTATAATAAAAAAAAATTAATTAATTTTGAAAATGACTTATTTTATATGAATTCACAAATAAAATACAAATATTTGATTGTAACAAATAAAATGAACATTATATATTATTTAATGATAAATATATACTGGTACGCGTAATATCTCAAAGCGGGCAAACTTAAATTAAGCATTAACTAATTTCTATGAAAGTTTGTCACTGATTACTGTAATTATAATCGTATATTAATAACATGTGAGTTTCCTTACCTGGAATTTCTTTCATAAACACAGTAAGGGCAACAAGGAAAGTTGTCTCATAAATAGCATACATGATTTTAATTCGAAATCGGACTATTAATTTTAAAATGTAGCTGATCTTTACGGCGAAAAAACAATAAAATGTGTGTGAAATCTTTTTAAAAAAATAAAGTGACTCTTTGTGCCTTTTGGTGCAAAACTGTAGTCTTCAAATTCGGTCACAGTTATAGCAGTCGCGTTTTGTACAGAAAAAAGTCGGAAGGAGTTTGACTTATTGTTTTTATTTCCAATTTTACAATGTTGATGTTCATTATATTCTTTTACAATTTTTTAATAATTTTCCCAAGTGTTCAGACAAATGAACTAATGAAAGTGTGTATCATTTTCCATTTTAAAATTAAAAAAAAACCGATTAAAGATAAAAATAGTAAGGGCAACAGAAAATTTTTTGACATTTTGACATTTTGACGCGCAAATATTTTAGAGTCGTGATAACTTATATTTATGTTGGCAAATTAGGAGACAATAGAATAAACAAATAGATCTGTGATTGTTACTTTGGATTTTGTTCTTACTGACTAATTGATCTTCGAAAAAAGATATATGGTTTTTTGTTATCTGTCCCATTACATTTATTAGGTTTCACATAAACATTAGGCTGTTAAAAAGAGACTATTGCCCAGGAAGGAACGTGCTCGAAAACCTCCTGATGACTTCTTGACAATCTCTTGTCCGACATGTGGATGCATCTTTCGTGGCAAAAATAAGTCTAATAAGCCACCGAAGGACCCAAGAAGCTGCTAAAGCACAGGTTTATGTGATAGAAAGAACAACAGGAAGGACAAACAACAGGTTATTAAATATGCAGCCATGGGTTATTTGTAGACTTTCTGCTTTAAACAGCTATATGCAAAGTTTCAGTTAAGAGGCTACAAATGACGAAGGAGGTGATTCGCGGTTGTATTAGGCTCTAAGATGTCCCACTCGTCCCTTGTCCCTTCTGTTCCCGAACCTTCCGTGTAAGGATCGGCCTCACCAGCCATCTGCGCAAGCCAGTCCCAGCAACCCTCGGAATACTAGAGTGGACTTCGTCGAATCGACGGACGAACAACAACAGGCTCTAAGATAAGATGCGAGCTATTCATTTAACAGAACTAAAAAGGTTAGTTTACAGGAAAGAGTAATGAAAATGAAAATTGATGCGTGATACAGAGAGTAATGCAGTTAATGAAACCCTTTATAATAAAACTTTGGGTATGTACAATTGCATAATCACGCACACTAGTAGTAGAAACTTTGCTTCGAAGTCGTGCAACCTTACTCGCTAAAAGTAAATTGTTTCCCCTTATTGCATATTGTGTTGTTTTCCCCAAATTTAAACAAATACGTCTGTGCTAATGGCCTGGAAATCCCTAGGAGGAAGGAGAGAGGCTTGGTCGTCTCGCCTATGAACGTTCGACCGTGTTTGAGAAAGTGGAGTATGTAGCAGTTGTGTGTGATAGTGTTTCTTTTAGTCGACATCGCTGACGTATGCCAAGTTTAACATTTATCAAGATTGCCTTGTACCTATATCAAACTTCTATACATGAATAAATTAAGCAACGTATATATTTCACATCAACACCCCTACCCGAGGGGAACCTAACGAGATGTATCTAAAACACATCTACATGTCTTTAAGTACATTTTGCTTGAATTGTCTATGTTCAGGGCAAATTAGCATCATGAATTGCATATGTCCATGTTCTTTAAAACAAACTGATCTGACAATTTTGATTAAAGATCCTACAACAAAAATAAGTTATGCCTGACACTTCAGCGTTCTTTACTTTGGTATTTGAAATTAAATTCGGAACATTGTTTATAGCTCTCACTTCTGTAAACTTACGACAACACTGTTCCGATTAAATTATCAGGACGAAAGTTCTCCATGACAAAGTATTGATAATGGGGTTGTTGTGGCGATAAAAATTGTCGTTTATATTTGGCGTGTTGTCTAGGGGTATTATATCGTGATTATGATCTTCATTCACACAAGGTACAACTTTAGTGATCGTCTAGCATACGACACACAACAAACTAAAAGGGATGAAAATTCAAATCAATGAAGTTTAATATACACTATATTCATGAGCTGAAACTAGATACTAATTTGTATAATGTTAATATAAGGTGATGGTCCCCTTTTTGCTTAGCTTTGTTATCATCAGGATTTTGCCATAGTAACTTAATGTTTATTGGGTGGTTACTTAATTGTAATGACACTGTCTGCTGTGGGTAGTCTTGCCGCACACCGTGTACGCTCTGTTTGCTGGGGTGGGGTGGTTGGTAGCTTCAAGATCTCCACTTGCTGGTATGTTCTGTCCACTGGCTGGTGTCTTCTGTCCACTGGCTGGTGTGTTCTGTCCACTGGCTGGTATGTTCTGTCAACTGGCTGGTGTGTTCAGTCCACTGGCTGGTGTGTTCTGTCCACTTGCTGGTGTGTTCTGTCCACTGGCTGGTGTGTTCTGTCAACTGGCTGGTGTGTTCTGTCAACTGGCTGGTGTGTTCAGTCCACTGGCTGGTGTGTTCTGTCCACTTGCTGGTGTGTTCTGTCAACTGGCTGGTGTGTTCTGTCCACTGGCTGGTGTGTTCTGTCAACTGGCTGGTGTGTTCTGTCCACTGGCTGGTGTGTTCTGTCAACTGGCTGGTGTGTTCTGTCAACTGGCTGGTGTGTTCTGTCCACTGGCTGGTGTGTTCTGTCAACTGGCTGGGGGTAATAATAATGTCAGCTGTGGCTCATTTCGCCCAACATCGTGTTCCCTCTGCTTGCTGGGGTGGGGTAGTTGGTAGCTGCAAGATTTCCACTGGCTGGTTTTGATGCATAAGTAGGTCACCTGGGTGTGCTACTATTCTTCTGTATGTAGGTTGCTGGGTATCTCGCCTCATGTCGAGACGGCATCAGCGAGCACAGTGTGTGTGACAGGCTGGCTTCCACGAGCACAGTGTGTATGTGGCAGGCGGGCTTCAACGAGCACAGTGTGTATGTAACACGTCGGCTTCAGTAAGCACATATATGTGGCAGACTGGCTTCAGTTGGCACTAGTAGGTGACTAACTGGCTTACGGTAAATCATCCCCCTCAATATCCTGTGTTATCCATTCAGGGATGAGGGAGGGTGCGGATACAATATACTTGAGACAGCGACTGGTCCAGCTCTTGATCCTGTGTGTCGACTATTCGGCGTGGGCACGACGTGAGTCAGGAGATCAGGTTAACTCGCTCCAATGGTCGTGAACACCAGGAACCAGACTAAAAATAGAAAATTGTACTTGGATAGTTTTCTCTGATTTAGTCCATAACTTCGTCCACCTTTTCGACAACCAGGCCTTCAGAGCAAGGTGCCATAAGGGGATTAAAATAGACTCACACAATTGCGAATTACTATTTAATACATAATATAATATAAGGCTAAAATTAAAGTGTCAGTTCAACCTATCTGGCTAACACCTGATGCGTGGATTAATATACTGACATGGTAACTTACTTTATTTTATATTGATATAACCCAATCCATCTACCCGATGGAGAGCGTGTGTAATCACACATAGTTAATGAATGAACATGGAATATTTAAATATCCCACGTGGCCCCGCACGGCGACCTTAGACCGTGGGGCTATAATATTCTAACGATTTTAAACACGGAGTTATTCAATCATTAACATTTAAGTAATTACAGGTAATATACATTCTGTAAAGAGGCAAATAAAGTTAGAGCTCACTCTTACTCAGAATCTGGTTGGTAACGTATATGCCGGCTCTTCCAAACCAAGGCTGAATTAAGATAATATCCTATGAAAATAAATTCACGATGCCGTTCTAAGTCTACTGGCGTTTGGCAGGAAGAGAGTACGAGACTTCCGTTAAACATGCGCATTTATACCCTGAGGGGGCGAAACAGTCAATTCTCTTCTGATTGGTCTTTAATTGCTTTTTATGATCATGAGGTCTGGCCTCCCAGACCCCGTTTAAGAATACGTAATTAGTTCCAATCAACACATGTGTATCTTTTTAGGACGATAAGAGTGATTCCCCTTTTGTTTACCGAAGTGGCTATTCGGACCCGGGTCCGCATAGCCTGCGATTGCTATTCGGACCCGCTAGGCGTAGTAAGCGATAATATTAAAGAGTTTTCTTTATAATTTTAAAAAGCACCAAATTTCCATCGAAACTTGCTGGTTGTATCGATAGCGCACGCGATCCTCATTTCGAGGTTCGAGGTTCAATTTTCAGTAGGGGAGACTTTTTTTTTCTTTTTCTTTTTTTACATGATTTGATAATAAATATTATTTTTTCATGGTTTGTGGGTTAGGTTTAGTGATAGGTTTTAGGGTGTGGGTTAGGTTTAGTTATAGGTTTTAGGGTGTGGTTTAGGTTTAGTGATAGGTTTTAGGGTATGGGTTAGGTTTAGTGATAGGTTTTAGGGTGTGGGTTAGGTTTAGTTTAGTGATAGGTTTTAGGATAAGGGTTAAGTTTAGTGATAGGTTTTAGGGTTAGGGATTGTTACTACTTCCTTCAATTTTTTTTCTTAATATTTTTTTTATCCCTGAGCGTAAAATTACTTTTAAAACAGGCCAAAAACAATGAAATTAGCATAATTTTAATTTCCAGCCATACTAGTACTACACTGTGACCTGCGCTGGGTCCGAATACACTTTTTAAATTTAAATTCTAAAAGAACCCGCCCGGGTCCGAATAGCGATCACAGGCTATACGGACCCGGGTCCGAATAGCCGCAGCCTTTGTTTACACAGCTGCGGGGTAGCGGATAATTTTACCTCCATAAATTTCGTCACATGTGTAACTTTGGATAATCTTCACATATTTTCAATCTCTCTTATTAAATGCGCTTGTAAAAATAATATTTTAAATTTAAGTGGCAAATAACATTAAACAATTTAGAATTAACACAATAACATGTTTTACTTTAAAGCAGCCTGAAATATTTTGCAAAAGTAAAAATAAAATTTCAACATTTAAATGACAAAAAAAACCTAATGCTATTTTTTGGGGACAAGTTTCAACATTACAATGGTAGCAATTATGTATGCTTTTAACAAACGCTTGTTTTAAACGTTCAACATTGTTTATCATGACACTCATGTGCACATTAAGTCAACAAGATAATCTGATAACTAACGAAAATAATAATAATGGATACATTAAAAAGTATAAATATATTTTAAAGTCCTGTTTTTTGTAATACAATTTTTTCAAGTGCAAAAACATTAACTTGAAACAGGCTTCTTGTGTCTAGTCCAGCTCATGGCATCCCTTACAGTATCCGTTGGCTCTGTTAGTGCTCTTGGCTCTCTTGTGACATTTAGACGGCATGGGATGTTTTGATAGAGCTTTCGTCAGACCCCCCACTTTCATCTTCCTCCTCAAATTTTGTACTACAATAGGAGAGTCGTTCCATTGTAGCTTTGCCCAGTTTAGACTTACGCATGCTATGCTTTTCTGTATAGAAAAACGTAAAGTAACGTATTCTCCTAAAGAGGAAATGCATAGTATAATGACACTCATCATAGTCCCGCCTGTAAATGTTCTGTTTTGTTTTATACACCTCATTTTTCATTAAGGATTATCTAAATATATATAAGTCACAAGAAATTAGGTCAAGCACTCGACGTGTGGAAATATGCATGACGAATTACCCTCGCTTCAGTCGACCAATCACAGTTTATGGTTGGCAACCGAATGGGCTGCAAGTAACAACAACCTTAGTGCGCATGTCTCGAGACCAACAATGCGTAACTGTGGTTTCCCCCAAACTCCGACGTCCACTTGCGTTGTTTTCATTTCTTCGTACTGCTGTTTGTGTCCGTCCGTCCCCCCATTGTTTGCACTATCTTTGAGGAAGTCTGCGGCGAGTGCTACCCCGCGGGTCGTATCTAGTTGTTAATTATTTGTATTTAGATTTTAAATTGAGCAAAATAAGTTTTACTTTATTCCCTTTGAAATGAATTTATTTTGAGTTAATGTTAATAATGTATCAATCAATACTCATAATAAAAAGAAAATTAAAATGTAATTTGAAATTTTAAAAATAAAATTTAGTAAGTTAAACTGTGCAGGTGTAAAGGTTGCAGCATGGAAAAAAACCAAACTAGAATAAAAAGGTATTAATAACAAGTGACTGGCACTTTGTCTTTCAAATAATTATTTGTGTTTATTTTTTTTGGAGCTGCGATTGTAAGAGAAGGTGACAAAACAGTTACTCCTGTGTATTTCTCATGTGTCGTAACTAAGGTATGAAAATTCTATTAATCCAAAGCGGACACTTTTAATGGGAACAGGACTGGCCTAAGGCAATTGGAGTCCCTAGGCAAAGTGAATTGGGTGGCCCTTAATGTAATAGAAAATAAAAAATAAACATGGAAATAGTCTTGTGCGAGTCCCCCACTAATGATGAGACTAATCGGAGGCCCCCGCTAATGATGAGACTAATCGGAGGCCCCCACTAATGATGAGACTAATCGGAGGCCCCCACTAATGATGAGACTAATCGGAGGCCCCCACTAATGATGAGACTAATCGGAGGCCCTAGGCGGCTGCCTAGTTTGCCTATGCCTGAAACCGGCCTTGATTCGATTGGTTTCCTGATAAATTTGTACTTGCGTATTTTTTCTATTCATTTAAGACAGTGCTTCTCAAAGTGGTGGTCCGCGGACCGGTGCCGGTCCGTGGGCCATCCACTGCCGGTCCGCAGATGTTCTCAAAAGAAAGGACAGAAAAAATTGTCAGTGCAGGGAAAATAGTGAACCGGTCCCTGGTGAAATGGAAAAAATTCCTGCCGGTGCGCCATACTAACAAGTTTGAGAAGCACTGATTTAAGGGAACATCTTAAAGCCAAGTCAAAGTGGAGTATTTACCCCGCCGTTGTTCACGCGTATAGAGATCAATCATATTGTAGGTAAGACACGCCAGGCCAATGAGGGGAGTGCACATGTACATGTAGATGTTGAAGCTCGTGGCTTTCTTCCGTCGTCTTTCGGGCCCGTCCTCTTTACCTACAAACGTGTCGTTTTCCCTTCCTGACGCTGTAGGGGGAAAAGTTTATCGTTTTGGGTATTTTCATAAGGTTATTTATCAGACAAAGTAAGATTCGCCGTCGTCCAAGAATTTTACTATTTCATCGACTAACTTCTATTAGAAGTTACATTTAAAACGTATATATCGATGGTATTTCTTAAGACATTAGCTCGACAATGGTTATTTGCATGTGAATATGATACGTTTGGGATCTTAGGAACATTGAAATATGATAGGAAAAACTTAAAATAAAATAGACATTTTAAAAAAAATACTAATGATCGGAAAAACTGTCTATGTACTAGAAATATAAATGGTAATCCGATTTAAACAGTAGCAATTCTCAAAATTATTATAGACTTATTTCTCTGTGGTTAACAGTTGTCTTTGAAAAAAAAAGCGACACCTACCTTCCATACAATGCGTTCCTGTCTGTCCGTGTCTACAGTTATAACACATCCCATTATAGTTACATAAATGTTTGTAGCAAGTCAAGATGCACGTCTCCCCACAGCCAAAGTAGTAATGAGGCGGGGCACAGTCTGGTGAGAACCAATCGTAGCCCTTATACGTTAAAGTTAATATCAATAGAATACATAACATCTTATATTTGACATAAACTCCTTCTAGAATCAACGCCTGACCTGTGATAAAATTTCATTTCTATTTTTTTATTAAATATTTTTAAAAAATGTACGTGGTCAGTTATTAAAAACATTTGTAGTTTTCTTTGAGAAGATAAATGCTATTTTTTAAGCATAGAGCGTTAGGCCCAGAGTATATTTTATCTTAAAAATTCAGATATTTTGTTTGTTTTAAGTTAAATCAGTTAGATAATTTTTTGTTTAAATTTCCACTCTACACCGAGCACACATTTGCCTTTTGATAGTTTATTTTCTGATTTTTTTCTTTTCATGCGTCTGGTATCTTGAATGCGCTTGTCACATACATATATTAGAGGAAACAAAATAAACTTGCTGCACTCACCACCAAATATTTCTATTTCACAAACACTGACGTATCCTTCCAACACGTGGAATGTTACATTGCTAACCATCAACCATTTGGTGTTGGCCAAGTACACAACGTGTCTCAGTCCAGGTACAGATTTATACCGAAACATGGGGCCTTCATTCTCAAAGGAAACTTGCAAGACGAAGCCATCACTCTCATGGATCCGTGCTGTAGTTTACATTTTAAAAAAATGTTGTATACACAATTTATTACCCAACATTGCAAAAAAGGAACATAAAATAATTGTATATAAAATTTTGATATTAGATTTATGTTTCGACAATAATTTTTTTTGTAGGCTGGATTGAAATTTCGGTCAAATTTGGTGCTATAATGTAGTATTTTAAAAAAAAACTCTTCCTAAGGCACCCAAAACGAATACATCACGCCTTTCATAGTGCTTGACAATGGCGGCCAGTTATATGTATACTCTCAGAGAGCATATGCTATGATGGCGTTTCCAGCCATCTTGAAATCAACAGTATATTCTTTCCCATCTTATCCTCTTAGGGCTAGATTTTAGCTTCGGCTCTTAATAACAGCCTCGATCAACCCCAGGTAATATATATATGTTTTAAATGCTCTATTTGCTCAGAACCGCTTCTGTCAACGCCTTCATTTTATGTATGACGTAAGATTTTTTAAGCTCAAATGGTTGACATAATTTTCTTGCAGCGTTCACTTGAGTTGATCATTTTCCATTGAGTTAATCATTTTCTAATAAGTTCATTGCTATAAACTTAAGATTTACTGCATTATTACGCAGCCTATAAAGTTGCAAAAAATGTTCGAAATTTCAGTATTAATTACAAATCAACTATTCTATAATTAACTCTCATATATGCGATCTTAAACGAAAATGAAATACAAATATTACTCGAAATTACTTTACTTCTTCAACCCTTTAAAAAATTCAAATGTATATGGTTAATGAATGTTTAATCAGTATATATTTTAAATTAAAAATTTAGATATTTAAAAAATATAAAATTGTCAAATGGTTGTTTCTTCCCTTGAGGTCTTCAAATACCATGAGGAGATTGACTACCACTAAACATTTTCTTACCGCACCCTAAGACCTGTATCTATGTAAAACACGGATTTGCCCTAAAAATAAAAGTTTTGAACAACTTAAAAAATATGTCATCTACCAGTATAAAGAATTATCCTCGTCACTGATTGTGCAGCTTTGTAGTGGAATGTTAGCTTTTCTTTTGCGTTACTGGTGATTTGGGGACAAGCAATGCTGTTCGTGACACCGTCTCTCAGTGGATGGGTTTCAAAAGTCATCTCTCCTTTAGAATTACTTAATGAGCTTTCCATGGCTACATTGCGACCTGCGGAACAGCGTAACGTAAACAATATGCATGTGACATACGTAGATTATTGAATTACTTTAAAACAAGTAATAAAAACTCGAATGAGTATTTAATCCCAATTTCCAACAAAGATTTTCCGATTTTTTTTATTCAAAGGAAATCATTCTAGAGTTACACCAAGAAGGTGTCAATATAATGTGCACTGCGCAACA
>CALYLW010000016.1:1247975-1307975 GCA_944989445.1 Ampullaceana balthica | reverse complement strand
ATCGTCTAGTTCTAGTCCCTGTTATCGTCTAGTTCTAGTCCCTGTTATCATCTAGTTCTAGTCCCTGTTATCGTCTAGTTCTAGTCCCTGTTATCGTCTAGTTCTAGTCCCTGTTATCGTCTAGTTCTAGTCCCTGTTATCGTCTAGTTCTAGTCCCTGTTATCGTCTAGTTCTAGTCCCTGTTATCGTCTAGTTCTAGTCCCTGTTATCGTCTAGCTCTAGTCCCTGTTATCGTCTAGTTCTAGTCCCTGTTATCGTCTAGTTCTAGTCCCTGTTATCGTCTTGTTCTAGTCCCTGTTATCGTCTAGCTCTAGTCCCTGTTATCGTCTAGTTCTAGTCCCTGTTATAGTCTAGCTCTAGTCCCTGTTATCGTCTAGTTCTAGTCCCTGTTATCGTCTAGTTTTAGTCCCTGTTATCGTCTAGTTCTAGTCCCTGTTATTGTCTAGCTCTAGTCCCTGTTATCGTCTAGCTCTAGTCCCTGTTATCGTCTAGTTCTAGTCCCTGTTATCGTCTAGCTCTAGTCCCTGTTATCGTCTAGTTCTAGTCCCTGTTATCGTCTAGCTCTAGTCCCTGTTATCGTCTAGTTCTAGTCCCTGTTATCGTCTAGTTCTAGTCCCTGTTATCGTCTAGTTCTAGTCCCTGTTATCGTCTAGTTCTAGTCCCTGTTATCGTCTAGTTCTAGTCCCTGTTATCGTCTAGTTCTAGTCCCTGTTATCGTCTAGTTCTAGTCCCTGTTATCGTCTAGTTCTAGTCCCTGTTATCGTCTAGCTCTAGTCCCTGTTATCGTCTAGTTCTAGTCCCTGTTATCGTCTAGTTCTAGTCCCTGTTATCGTCTAGCTCTAGTCCCTGTTATCGTCTAGTTCTAGTCCCTGTTATCGTCTAGTTCTAGTCCCTGTTATCGTCTAGTTCTAGTCCCTGTTATCGTCTAGTTCTAGTCCCTGTAATCGTCTAGTTCTAGTCCCTGTTATCGTCTAGCTCTAGTCCCTGTTATCGTCTAGTTCTAGTCCCTGTTATCGTCTAGTTCTAGTCCCTGTTATCGTCTAGCTCTAGTCCCTGTTATCGTCTAGTTCTAGTCCCTGTTATCGTCTAGTTCTAGTCCCTGTTATCGTCTAGTTCTAGTAACTGTTATCGTCTAGTTCTAGTCCCTGTTATCGACTAGTTCTAGTCCCTGTTATCGTCTAGTCCTAGTCCCTGTTATTGTCTAGCTCTAGTCCCTGTTATCGTCTAGTTATAGTCCCTGTTATCGTCTAGTTCTAGTCCCTGTTATCGTCTAGCTCTAGTCCCTGTTATCGTCTAGCTCTAGTCCCTGTTATCGTCTAACTATAGACCCTGTTATCGTCTAGTTCTAGTCCCTGTTATCGTCTAGTTCTAGTCCCTGTTATCGTCTAGTTCTAGTCCCTGTTATCGTCTACTTCTAGTCCCTGTTATCGTCTAGTTCTAGTCCCTGTTATCGTCTAGTTCTAGTCCCTGTTATCGTCTAGTTCTAGTCCCTGTTATCGTCTAGTTCTAGTCCCTGTTATCATCTAGTTCTAGTCCCTGTTATCGTCTAGTGCTAGTCCCTGTTATCGTCTAGTTCTAGTAACTGTTATCGTCTAGTTCTAGTCCCTGTTATCGTCTAGTTCTAGTCCCTGTTATCGTCTAGTTCTAGTCCCTGTTATCGTCTAGTTCTAGTCCCTGTTATCGTCTAGCTCTAGTCCCTGTTATCGTCTAGTTCTAGTCCCTGTTATCGTCTAGTTCTAGTCCATGTTATCGTCTAGTTCTAGTCCCTATTATCGTCTAGCTCTAGTCCCTGTTATCGTCTAGTTCTAGTCCCTGTTATAGTCTAGCTCTAGTCCCTGTTATCGTCTAGTTCTAGTCCCTGTTATCGTCTAGTTTTAGTCCCTGTTATCGTCTAGTTCTAGTCCCTGTTATCGTCTAGTTCTAGTCCCTGTTATCGTCTAGCTCTAGTCCCTGTTATCGTCTAGTTCTAGTCCCTGTTATCGTCTAGCTCTAGTCCCTGTTATCGTCTAGTTCTAGTCCCTGTTATCGTCTAGCTCTAGTTCCTGTTATCGTCTAGTTCTAGTCCCTGTTATCGTCTAGTTCTAGTCCCTGTTATCGTCTAGTTCTAGTCCCTGTTATCGTCTAGCTCTAGTCCCTGTTATCGTCTAGTTCTAGTCCCTGTTATCGTCTAGTTCTAGTCCCTGTTATCGTCTAGTTCTAGTCCCTGTTATCGTCTAGTTCTAGTCCCTTTTATCGTTTAGTTCTAGTCCCTGTTATCGTCTAGTTCTAGTCCCTGTTATCGTCTAGTTCTAGTCCCTGTTATCGTCTAGTTCTAGTCCCTGTTATCGTCTAGCTCTAGTCCCTGTTATCGTCTAGTTCTAGTCCCTGTTATCGTCTAGTTCTAGTCCCTGTTATCGTCTAGCTCTAGTCCCTGTTATCGTCTAGTTCTAGTCCCTGTTATCGTCTAGTTCTAGTCCCTGTTATCGTCTAGTTCTAGTCCCTGTTATCGTCTAGTTCTAGTCCCTGTTTTCGTCTAGCCTGTTGAAATATGAGTTGATTGCTGTGTTCGCATATATCCAACTAAACGATTTGGTTGTCTGCAATATATACAACTCACACCCCCTCCTCATTAACTTATTTATTACTGAATCTTTCCACTCCTCTTACCAGTTGTACTGACCTCCGTTTATGTACAGAGAACAAACTGATCCGTTCCCTTGCCAGGTCAGCTCGACTTGGGATGTCACAATTTCATTACTGCAGAAGATGTCGTACATATTCGTCTGTTCGGAAACAACGTGTAATTTCTCACATTCTCCAGACGCGTTAAATGACATAGAAAAGTTGTGAACTGTATGGATGATGAGAAAGAAAATCATGTTTTGAATAATATTACATTTTCTGAAGAGTAATTCTAAGATTTTAAATTATAAATTTAATTTATCATAAATGTACAATAGTGTGTTATTATGGTTAAGATTATTGAAAAGTATAACATACAAGTACTGTTTTAAATTCTAACAAACTAAGGAAATATATCATTTAAAATAATTTCTATAGAAGTAAATATAAATAATAAATGTTAGCACCATATCTTAATGTAGCAAATCATCATATGTCTAAAGAGATCAAAGAAAAGAGCGCAGTCATAAAGGCACAAAGTTAAAATATTTTCAAATAGCAACAATAGAATTAAATCACTGCACATGACCTTACCAACACAAATCACAAGATACATTTCGACTTATTTTCCAATATTCAAAACGCAATGCATACAAAGATTCTTCATGTTAGTTTTAAGTTAAACCTAGTAATAATGCCATACATAAAATACAAAAATTCACAAAGAAATTGTGTAAGGGAAACAATAAATTTAAGTTTTATTACTAAACTAATACGACAGTGTACATTTCGGCTAAAAGCTTTATCGCAGTCCTATTCTGTATGATATTGAAACATAAGAATAGTTGGGGAAAATTGCTTACAATATCCCTACGTCTTCTTTGGTTGGGTCACTATAAAATATCAGACTTCAGCTTCATACCAAAATTATTGAACATTAAATGGATCATGGTATAGAAAAACAGACGTACCGTAAGTATTGAATACAACACGGACCCAGGTGTAGACAAACGGTTCGGTAAGGTTAGCTCTTATGACGTTGTCTGGTGGAATGTAGCACGTGCTGTCGTTGTTGTCTGTCAGACGTGGGTCACTCGAGTTACTGGCCCAAGCAAGGTCAACTTATAAAAGAAATAACAATCGAAACATGTATGAGTGGCGGTGTTATTAAAAGGTAAAATAACTGATGAAAAACATGTTTGTTTGGCATAGGGTCAAACCTGATTTAGGAACTAAAAATCAACTACCTAACAAAACATAAAGAAACATGCTAACTCATAGTTAGTTAGCCATTTCAGAAGGAAAGAAATAAAATATTTTAAAATTTGTGAACATTTCTGATAATTTTTTTTTCTTTTATAATATTCACGTTTGGTGGTATTTTAATGGTTTTGTTTGGTCATTTCGGTATTGTGGATGCGTTTCAGGCGAGAAATTTTACAGTCTGAAAACAAGTTGCATGGAGCTGCGCGATCCAAACATATACGGATTAATAATTGTGTTCGAATTTTTAGTACGATCTTTCATAATAATTTCCGATTGTAGAGTGGTCTGTTTTATTATGGAATCCATTATTTGTTAAATAAAGTACTCTCAGTAATCTTAAAATTCATTGTTATCTGTTTCATCATGCGTAATAAATGGGGCCCCGAGCACCTTAAAACTGGTATTTAAATTAACTTTCAAAATATGTTGTTGGATAAAAATTTTAGAATCCCTAATCAAGAGCTTTGTCATACTTAGAAAAGACGATTTATTGTTAGATAAAAAAGTGACCCTGTCCGTTTGTGGAGTTTGTGGAGTTTGTGGAGAAAAATAAAAGAAAATAAACTTTTGTAAACACAAATATAATATTAAAATCCAAATACGGACCTGTCACTCAACACCACCATCAACCGCTATAAGACCGTTTAATGAACATATCGTATAATAAGAGTATTTATTAAAATATTTAACATCTGTCAATCAAAAAAGGAGTTTTTATAATTAAAAATACCATCGTAAATATAATCACTTCAAGTGGCTGATTTTTGTTAGCGCCCCAGTGAGTGAAAAAAAAATTTCTTTGAAAATTTAACAATTCTAATATAATTAGTGAAATAAACTGCATATGATTATGAAGCTAAAATTTCTACACGTATATGTCATGAATTACATAAGTAACTGGAATAACAGGCAAAGAACGTCTTAAACAGCATAGTGCATAAAGTACTTAACTCAAAAATACGTATTTTCAGATAATCAAGATTTAACTAAATTTTTGTCACTCTGGTGACAGCATTGCCTAATTTTTTAGGCTGTTAAAAATTTGAGCTTGTTAAATAGTATTATTTTCAACTTAGTACAGTAGATTGGTCTAAAAAGATGTTAAAAGATCAATGTTTAAATTAAATATGACAAAATGGGGCCATAAGTACTTTTAGCACTAGGGTCTTTAATTAGAGATTTTAATGACATAAGTACTTTTAGCACTAGGGTCTTTAATTAGAGATTTTAATGACATAAGTTCTTTTAGCACAAGGGTCTTTAATTAGAGATTTTAATGACATAAGTTCTTTTCGCACAAGGGTCTTTAATTAGAGATTTTAATGACATAAGTTCCATACATTTATTTTGTTAACAACGATTACTGCCATACCAGCAAATAGTAACTTACTGTACTGACAGGAGAGTGCAAACCAACCATCTTTGCAGCTGACGCCGTCCATACAAGTCCCATCCCTGCGACACAGGTTTTCCTTGCATTGACACAGAAACTGACATTTTTTCCCAAAAAATCCAAAAGAACATTCGAATGCTGAATAAATAGGATCAACAAAAATTTTTTAAATTAAACAAACTAGTTATTATTTTTTTTTAACAAAATATTCCTGGTTAAAGACTTAAAAATTATGAATAACTTTAAAAAAAATATATTTTAAAGAATAATTTTTATTGAAAGTAAAAAAATAATCTTCAACTTAAAATTTTAATTTTGCATAAGAGGCGCGACAATAATACTAAATGTACATTTCAAAACCTATTTTTCTTGCAATTATTTCAATGTAATAAAGGCAATTTATACAGATAGTAGAGGTTATAAGGAGTAGAGGCGTCCCTATGGATTGTGTCACTCATTGAGGCAGCTCATGGTGCCAACTCTTCATAAGTTTACATTTTAGTGTCTCTTCTTGTGAGGGTATCCCCTCTAGTGGTCCACACCCCCGGCCCCTTAGTAACGCCTCTGCATAGACGTAGTTAGGACTGGTTTCGAGAAGGACGAGGCAATAGTTTTGTTCATTATGGATTTTTAGAGGGAAATGGATGCAGAGTAGAGTGAGCAAAGGGGTAGGCGATTAGTGTGAGAGATACGGTCGACTGACTACGACACGAGTAGCAACATACGCTGGGTGGATTTCTTTGTTGTCCGTCTAGATGTGGAAAGGGCTTTGTTTGCTACAGTTGACTTCGTTGACGTCGCTGTTGCTTTTGACGTTGTTGTTGTCGATGATGTTGTTGACGTTCTTGGCGTCGTAGACGTCGTTGACACGGTTGACGTGCTTGAACTCTTTGAGGTTGTTGACGTTGTTGAGGTTGTTGTTTTTGATGTGGTTGATGGCGTTGTTGTTGAAGTCGTTGCCATTGTTGATTGTGTAGTTGTAGTAGTTGGAGCTATAAGCAAAATTATATTTCAATTTAAATATATATATATGGCAACGGTCGGTCCTCATGGGACGATGGCGTGTACTCCTGCTCCTCTGCCCCCCTCCCTTTTCTCCTGGCCCTTCTCTCTTCACTCAAAGCTATGAGGGATGCTTCGCGACATGAATGCCCTCACTCACTTTTGCCCGCCAGGAGTATCGCTCCTAGGCAACTGTCTCCCACGTTTTATATATATAATGTTATATTCCGAGCATGGGTGTGACATGGAATGACGGTGATATACATTTTTATAAATATTTCTTTTCTTACAAACCAAACACTGTCTCTTGTTTCTTTGTTTATCTTTACTTTGTATTTTGTTTTCATAACAATTAACTTGTGATAAAGTACACATGTTAATTTAAAGTATTTTATTAAAAAATTGCTAAGAATTAATGTCGTGTACTTACGTCGCATGTCACATTTGCCATCATAATGACAAAAATCGGTTTCAGTTTCGTCGTCACATGACTCGTTGCAAAAGATGGAATACTTGGGTGGGCTACAGGCTGATAGAAACAAATGATAGAAAAGTTAGTTATCATACAAAGTGTTTTATGCAGGGAAGAGATTCATAATGAAGTTACGAACAAGTGGCAAATAGACTTTTGACATTAAAGGTTTGGTCAAATTAAATGGAAAGAACTTTTGTGGTCAAATATCAGCAAACTGATGTTTCACGTTACATCAAGTTGTACTGTTAATTAAACAAAACCTTAAAAACAAAGTTTTTGACAATAAATCCCTTGTATGTGAGACAGACTTTAAAGTATTGATATGTTCAATATAATACGCAATGCGCGTTAATCATTTACCGACTGAAACAGACTTAAACCAACTGATCTCCCCTTGCTGTAAAAAACTGTGGGAGGGGGAGGAGGAGGTGGGGTCATCGATGGCTGGATTGAAGTGCAGCACGTGGAGGTGAACAAAGCAGGCGGCTACATTGAATTATATAGAGATAAACTAAAAATGCATTAATTTAAATACGGTATATTCGATCGATCTGAAATTTTGACACAATGCATTGTAAGGTAACGCGAGTCTATGTGCAACATTTCAGCTCAATAGCATCACGGAAAAAGGGTAATTTTTAATTATGTTTTTCCGCCCGCCCAAGAGATCACGACAGACAAGACGGTGAAGTTACTAAAAAAGGATTTAATTTAAAAACCCAGAAAAAAAAGGTTTTTTAAAACTAAAAATCACTTATATATGAGACAAAACCAAAAGTATTGATTATGTTTAATACAATACGCACCGCGCTACAAACATTTACAGAATCAACGGGACTGATCTCCCCTTGCTGTTAAACCGGGGGAGAGAGAGGTGTGGTAATCGATGACTAGCGTGAACTCAAATGATTTGTGAATGTAAACAATAGCAGACCGCTAATATAGTTATATAGAGATAAACTAAAAATGCATTAATTTAATTACGTACATTCGATCCATCAGGAATTTTGATTCAATGCATTGTTAATTAACACGAGTCTATTTGCAAAATTTTAGTTCGATAGCATCACTGGAAATGTGTCATTTTTTACTTTTGTTTTTACGCCCGCCCATGACAGACAGAGATAGAGATAGAGAGAGAGAGAGAGAGAGAGAGAGAGAGAGAGAGAGAGATAGAGAGAGAGAGAGAGAGAGAGAGAGAGAGAGGGAGAAACAAGACGGTGAAGTTAATATAATGGATTTAATTAAACAACCCGTAAAAACAAAGTTTTTGACTATAAATCCCTTGTATATGAGACAGACTTTAAAGTATTGATATGTTCAATATAATACGCAACGCGCGATAAACATTTACAGACTGAAACCGACTGATCTCCCCTTGCATTAAAAAACTGTGGGAGGGGAGGAGGAGGTGTGATCATCGATGGCTGGATTGAAGTGCAGCACGTGGAGGTGAACAAAGCAGGCGGCTACATTGAATTATATAGAGATAAACTAAAAATGCATTAATTTAATTACGGTACATTCGATCAATCTGAAATTTAGACACAATGCATTGTAAGGTGACGCAAGTCTATGTGTAAAATTTTAGCTTGATAGCATTACAAGAAGTGGGTCATTGTTTAATTATGTTTTTCCGCCCGCCCAAGAGATCACGACAGACGGATTGAATTACACAAACGAGAAAAAACGACGTTTTTGAATGTAAATCTATTATATATGAGCTAAAACTAAAAGTATTAATTATGTTTCATATAATACGCACCACGCTACAAAACATTTACAGACTCAACGTGACTGATCTCCTCTTGCGGTTAAACGAGGGGAGGGGAGGAGGAGGTGTGGTCATCGATGGCTGGCGTGAACTCAAATGACACGTGGATGTAAACAATAGCAGACGGCTACATATAGTTATATAGAGATAAACTAAAAATGCATTAATTTAACTAAGGTACATTCAATCGATCTGAAATTTTGATACAATGCATTGTTAAGTAACACGAGTCTATGTAAAAAATTTCAGCTCAATAGCATTACGGGAAATGTGTAATTTTTTACTTCTGTTTTCCGTCAGCACACGACAGAGAGAGAGAGAGAGAGAGAGAGAGAGAGAGAGAGAGAGAGAGAGAGAGAGAGAGAGAGAGAGAGAGAGAGAGGGAGAGAGAGAGAGAGAGAGAGAGAGAGAGAGAGAGAGAGAGAGAGACATGACGGTGAAGTTAACATAAGGGATTTAACTGAATACCCCTTAAAATCAAAGTTTTTGGCTATAAATTCCTTATATGGTTGACATTACTAAGAGTAATAATTGTGTTTAATATAATACGCAGCGCGACCAGTTTTTCGGACTGAAACTGACTGAACTCCCCTTTGCTGTAAAATGGAAAAAAAAGGGGGTGGGGGTGGTGTCGTCATGGATTCCTGGACTGAACTGAGTAACACGTGGAGGTAAACAAAATGAGACGGCGACATATAATTATATAGAGATAAACTAAAAATGCATTAATTTAATTACGGTACATTCAATCGATCTCAAATTTTGATAAAAGGCATTGTTTGGTGACACGAGTCTATGTGCAAAATTTCAGCTCGAGAGCATCACGAGAAGTGGGTCAATTTTTACTTTTTTTTCCACCCGACCGCGAGCGACAGATAGAACGACAGGGAGACAAGACGTTGAAGTTAATATAAGGAATTTAATGAAACAACCCTGTAAAAACAAAAGTTTTTGAATATAAATCCCTTATATATAAGACAAAACTAAAAGTATTGATTATCTCTCATATAATACGCACCGCGCCACAAACATTTACAGACTCAACGTGACTGAACTCTCCTTGATGTAAAACGGACGGGGGTTGTGGTCATCGATGGCTGGAGTGAACTCACGTGGCACGTGGATGTAAACAATGGCAGACGGCTACATTGTGTCACGCGAAGTGGGTCATTGTTTACTTTTGTTTTTCCGCCCGCCCGCCCGACCAAGAGATCACGGCAAGACGGTCCAGTTAATAAAAGGGATTTTATAATACACAGCCTGTAAAAACAAAGGTTTTGACTATAAATTCCTTATAAATGAGACATAACTAAAAGTATTGATTATTTTCAAACATGATAAACATTTACATACTGAACACGACTGATCTCCCCTTGCTGTAAAAAACGGTGGTGGGGGGAGGAGGGGTGGTCACGGATTGCTGGACTGAACTCAGCGGGACATCGAATATAAGCAGGCCGCTACATACAGTTATATAGATATAAATTTAAAATGTATTAATTTTATTACGGTACATTCGATCGATCTGAAATTTCGATACGATGCATTCTGAGGTGACACGAGTCTATATGAAAAATGTCAGTTCGATAGAATCACGGAAAGTGTGTCATTTTTTACTTTTGTTTTTCCGCAGACATCGAGCGACAGAGACCACGACAGAGAGACAAGACGGTGAAGTTAATATAAGAGATTTAAAAAGCTTGGGTATGGCCCATGATTTATTCACATCATAAAAGTAACTGTTATAACACCAAACTAATGCAGTGGCCGGGACGTAGCATTATTCATTATTATTAAAACTAAACCTTGCACATTTGTTAGGTTACATCATATAAGTCCCCCTTACATGTTTCCGCCAACAGGATCAGTGGCTCAATTATATTCAACTCTGAGTGATCCTCATCATACCGTATCTATGATCTGGCATTCTATGATAGTTTAGTTATGATGAACGTAATGGATCCATTTAAGTATTGTTCGGCTGATGAGCTTAGTTTCAGGAAATACTAGATTTGCTGATGTTTGGGCCAGCAATACTTCAAGGTAACTTCTCTAACGCTTTCTGCAATTTTTTATCATTAAGATCGGTCGAAGGCATTTAATATTTAAAAAAATATAAAAAATTTTTTAAAAAAAACTAACTAAAATTTACAACGAAATCCGAGTATGAAATGTAAATCTTAATTAAAAGATAATGTTCATGTGGAACTCACCACCATAAATCTCTACCTCAGTCAACTCGAAGTTTGTGTCTTGAAGTTTTGAATCCGACATGAAATTAATTGTCACGTGTTTGACTTTCTCTCTTGTATCAGACAACACCCTGAGATAGTACATGCCTCGTCGCATAATTGAGGGGATCGACTCGTTTCGTGGAATTTGTCTTAACTTAGAACTCCATAGCGACAACTTGATATTTAAGTCCACGTTTATCGCTGCCGTAAATGTTTGTAGTGTTTATTATATATATTATATAAGTCAAATATATATATACATATTGTTTAACTCCCAAAAGAAATTATTTGTTAAATTATTTTAAGCTTATGGAGTTTGAAAAGATTAACTGTAGCAATTTAAATTATGTCAGCACACCAGTTAACAGTTTTCAAGTTCGTCTAAATCAAAGTATCTGCAAGATTACAGATCTTAGAACAAAGTTAATACATACACTTATTTTAAAATGAGCAACAAAGCCCGTCCCAGGACGTTCCGCCACCGTTGCGTGGCATGTTGTAACTCCCATCCAACAGCCGTCTAAACCGGCATATATGTGCATCACGTCAAAAATAATATAGTTAAAATAAATAACTCGTAAAAACAGAGCTTTTGACTATAAATCCCAACACGCATAGCTCAAAATAAAGTCTTGGAAAAAATACCGCACCAAAAATAACTCGTTTTGAACTTCCGTGTAAACGTGTTCAATATAGGCTGTAGGAGTCATGTGTGTTTGAGGGACCAATCGCTATCGATGACCGGACAGAACTTAGCCTTTTATTATATAGGATGAAATAGGATACAGTGGATTACCCTTTGCACATTGGTGAAATTCACGTATAAAGAAGTTGATATGTTAAATATTGTTAGAGTTAATGACCCTCAATCTCTCTCTATTTTTCTCATTCTCTCCCCCCATCTATGTATATTTACACATATTTCGTATTGTCGTTCAAGCCAGACAACTACATTCATTAGATTGTCATGAAACGTTTGAATTTTATGGAGTATTGAACGTGAAGTGTTCTTGCATATTTTGTTTTACAACTTATCACTCATTATAGGCGGAGGGTCCAAAATGTAGGTTTATTTGAATTTCCTTTCTTCTGAGATTGTTGCAACTCGCACCGGGTAATGTTGTTCAAAAATCAAACTATGCCCTTCATGTAGACAACTAAGTAAAATATAAAGGAAAATACATTTAAAAGAATTTTTTATCATAATATGGGCGAATTGGACTCTATAATGGGGGTGCAGGAAGACCTTCCTTTTTTACAAATGAGTATATTCTATTTAGATATTTCTTTAAATCCCGCCAACCATTAACACAATATAAATTTGAAATAATATTTATAGGATTATAAAATGGCTAAAATATTCATATGTCTAATCGCAATGCTTCTCAAACTTTTTAGTATGGTGGACCGGCAGCAATTTTTCCATTGTGCCAGAGACCGGTGAACTATTTTCCCTGTACTGACGGGGTACTGAAATGTAGTTTATTTTATTTTATTAAATAAATTTTATGTGCTTATTGCCGACAAAATTGACATATTCTACTGGGTTTGTATTTACGGTTGCAAACGGAGGATTATAATTATATTCTTTTATTCTTTCTTGATATCTTCTGAGGATCGGCAGCGAATGGTCCACGGGCCGGTCTCGGTCCACGGACCACCACTTTGAGAAGAACTGTCTTAGTGCATCGAACTTAAAGTATTTGAGATAAATATTAACTTTGAAAAGGAACTTAATGTAGCTTAGATAAGTAATCATTTCAACACTGTTATTGTGACAAGAAACGATTTAAAACACTATTTTTGGGATAAGTATCGATTGGAAACACTGAACTTACGATATTTAACGTAAACAACAACTTCAAAGATAATCCTTTCAAAGTCAAATTGCAGGAACCATGCTTTCAGATCAAGCTTGTGGCTGGAAGGGGCTTTAGGTGTCATGATGCCACGGTCACCGTCGACGAGGTAAGGGGCGTCACTGAGGCCATCACCGGCATCGATCGACGATTTTTGTGAGAGTGCGATACTTTGACCTAGATTGAGGTGAATCGTAAACACGATTGCATTACCATGGACGCCAATAGCTGGTTTTAACGATTTTCGGTCTCAATTTCATGGTTAAATAATTATTTTTTTTTGTTTTTGTTATTGTTTTTTTTTGTATGGTCTTCTGAATGCGATACAACGTGATGAAAAAAAACAACCCTTCATTGTTACAAATTTACTTTCAACTTAAGCTTGTTGACTTCTTGAATTTCATATCGAATCGAGTTTTACAATTCATATAATTTATTCCTTTTAATGTTTCTCGCCTGAACAGTTTTATTGAAATAAATAACAGCTTATGGTATTTTTGCGAATTGTTTCAGCTTTAATAATATCTTTAAAAATAAATTATTTTTCCGTAGGCGTGTCTGTCACTACCCTTTTTAAATCCCTTATATTAACTTCGCCGTTTTGTCGTTCTCTCTCTCTCTGTGTCTCTCTTTCTGTCGTGGAAATGATGAAAAAAACAAAAGTAAAAAAATGACCCACTTCCCTTGATCGTACCGAGCTTACCTTTGGGGAATATACGTGTTTCATCTAACAATGAATTGTTTCAAAATTTTAGATCGATCTAATTTACCGTGATTAAATTAATGAATTTTTAGTTTATCTCTATGTAGCATGCTATAGTTAACCTCCACCGCTCACTGGATATTCACTCCAGCCCTCGATGATCACATCTCCGTGTTTTACAGCATGAGTATTTCAGTCACTTTCAGTCTGTAAAAGTTCATGCTAGCGTGTCGCGCGGTACGCATTATATTGAACATAATCAATACATTTATTTATGTCTCTTATATAAGAGATTCATACTCAAAAACTTTGTTTTTACTTGTTGTTTGAATACAGCTGAATTGCTGCTCTGCGGCAGCAAATCTACATTTAAAAACATTGAGTATAATTAAAGAGTCTGGGTTTTTTAAAATATAAAAACAAACTAATCAGGATTTTATTTCATTGTTACTTTATGTAACAAACATTAATTTATTTAAATCTTAGAAATTTGTGAGCTTTAATTACAAGAACGATACAATAACATTTCTTGAACCAGCAAAAATTAATTTAAACTAATTAGATACAATATTGATATGTTATCTTCATTCTTATTTTTTCCTTTTTCTGAACATTGGTATTTTAAAAAAAAATAAGAAGAAAAGACTAAATTTAGATACGAAACTGACCTTTATACAAGTGGACTGAGCACAATGTTTTTGACCCAATCCATTTTACAACAACTTTGGAAACAACGAGCAAATCTGTACAGCACACGATGTCTATAGTGTTAGACGCAATTTTGACATTTTTTGTCTTCGAGCAAAACATTGTGTCTTGCGCCGTTTCGATGACCACGTTCAATGAGTCAACATTTGCTAAAATAAATCGATAAATATTTGACCAACCATGTAACTGTTAAGCTTTTAATATTTTTTATATTTGAACTTTATGAGATTTGAAAATGTTTATTTTTTATATGTTAGACTGGTCATGCAGATAAAATATTATTTCAAATATTATTTTATATCACAAAATTTGTCTTACGATCAATGAAAAACTCAATGCCATAAAAGTATTTTAGAAAGACTCATGGGCCCAGCTTACAGAACCTGAATATGTTTTACAAGTATCGGTTAATATTTTATCTAGTGTATTTGGGAATTAAATATTCACTTTTCTGTTAAAACGAACGTGAAGAGCAATCGACATATGCAATAATATTACCTAATTTCAATTTCAATATCTGGTATGAGGATATAAGAAACGGATGTCATGACACTCATAATACCAAGTCACAATATAGTATCTTAACATAAATTTTCAAACTAAAGAAGAATATACTTGTTGAAATCAGCTCATAAGATCATAACTTTAGACTTTAGTTGATCGCAAAATTTAAAAAAAAATATATATATATATGTATATCTATATATATATATATATATATATTGGTTACCCAAATCGAAGACATTTTAGATAAATTTTAATTAAAAAATTTTCGGAACTGGAACATCGCATATCATGTAATTAATACCAGTGGATTTCTATTGAAATGGTATAAATACAAAATCAACATTCATCTACAAGGGGTATGCAACAAAGCCCATTAAAGCGCAAATGTAAACAAAGACATGACACAGTGCATTAAGATTTTAGTCTCTAGTAAACTTATCATATGTTTGCAGGCCCTGAACGTAGATAATAATAAGAGGAAGAAACTATTAGGAATTTCCTGTTAAACAAAGACGTCAATAAAAAAGACCAATGTATTCTCTTCAATCTCACAGCAGTGCCAAAGAGACCAACTTATTTCATTACATGTAGTTAAAGTCTTTAAACATTTTGCGCAATTTGTGATGTTTCAATTTGTCTATATTAACACTTTTAAAAAAAATTATATTATTTTTAAAAATAAATTACAGTATTAACATATTATTAATTTTTTAAAACGAAAATACTTCTATCCATTGTCACGACGCGAATCCACGAGAAGTAAGTAGGAGGATCGATGATGAAAACTGCCTCTCCTGTTATTTGCTCACAAGTATTTTGAGTGAAGTCGAGCAATTTGTTACGCACCGATACTAGCGCATCTCCTGTTGAAATTAGAAGGAAAATACAAAAAGTAAAGATTTTATCGGAACAAAGATTTCATTAAAATTTTTAAAATCCTTTCTTTAAACAATAATTTTGTTTCTGAGATAGTAGTTTTAATAATTTATTATTATCGCCTCACCATTTCATTTGGAACTGGTCGTAAAAAAAACACCAAACTAACAAACAACGTGCTAATTTGTATCAGATACAAATTATTAAATAAATATGGTGTTTCTAGATTTAATTGTTTGATTTCGTTGAAAATCAAAATAGTTTAGAGTTTATAGTTTTAATACATGTACACTTCTCAATTTCATCTTTTAAATAAGTTTCCTTTATCATAGATATAGTTAAGTGTTTCGTTTAAAAAAATTTTTTTTAAAAATTATATGGAAAAAATACATAACAAAACAACGGTGAAGTATAAAAAAATACATAAAAGTTCAAAGTATTTTTAAATGTTCAGAGTACGTAAACAATAATTTTATAATAGATGCAATCTATTCTAGGTAATAATAGCAAATTGATTCTCTAAGACCATTCGTTTAAAAAATAAAAACCTTAAATAAAAGAAGGTTTGTGGTTCTAAACTGGTGTTTAAAAAGGTCTAATCAGTGACAGCACAAATGATAAAGGGCTCTGAAATTGTTGGTTTCTTCAACTAATGAGCATGTAGGTGCATGACATAAATAAAGTGATATGTTGCTTCCAATACTTATACATTTTTGAAAAAAAAATTTTTGGATTGATTGTTATTTTGATTTTACCTACAATAAATTCATTGCACGAAATACAACAAATTGCTTATCCGTGTTGCAAACTAAAAATAGATTGAATCAGTGATTTTGAAACAAAACGCGACACGCTCTTTTTGGGCATCGCTTTCAACCTACTTAGTTGACATTTCTCGCCGAACCAACCAATCTCACACTCTGCACCAAACGAGGTGCAGTCTCCGTTCTGAGTGCATTGGTGCCCTTTGCAGCGACACACAAATTGTAGCTTGTCACCGAACACACTCTTTCCTGAAAACATGGTTATTGTTTAGAAGCGGTGACATGCAAATTTCCATCCAAGATTCGTTTGTCCGTGTGCAAGGTAAAAACAAAAAACAAAGTGTTCAAAGTTGCGCAGAATTCATTTCTTGTTAAATGTTTTACAAAATTTGCTGAGCAGTAATTCTAAGCTGCTGGATGGCGTCGGTCAGATATCTGTGCCGCCACGCAGCTTAATGGAAACATTGGTGACATGTCGGATGAAATGTTGTTTTTTGTGTGTATCATTTCACAGAGCTTACATGCCATTTAAATTTGAGTGGTTATTTATTTATTTTTTGGTTAACATTTTTGAAAGCATTCTTGCATTAAACAATAAAATGATTTGAGAACTTTATATTAAACATATCGTAACTTTAGCCTGCCTTTAAAACATCACTTTAAAAATTAATTTGATAAAAAAATCAAACATTTCTTTAAATGAATAAAAGTAGCCTATGTATTATGTAATGTCGTTATATTATTTAGTTATGTTATATAATATTAAATGTTAGATTAAATGCACCGATTATTTTTTGCGTGTGACCATTTTATTTTAAGCACTGTGAGCTCAGCTAGCAGCTGAAGTACACCGCTATAAACATTATCAAATCATAGATAGTATTATTACGTTACATTTACGAAACAATGACCACAATAGGAAGATACTCACTAGGAGCCATGCATATGACGCTGTGAGTTGCGTTGCAGTCAGCTGCCACTATGCTGGTCAGGTTGCGTGTACCTACAAGACAATGACCGTCATCTCGGGGGCCGTCGAAGCGCATTTTGTCATTTGTTCCTTCCCATCGATAAACATCTAACCTGTCGTCGTACCTCGCAGGAAGCCAAACAGTTGTCTCTTCTTTACGCACAGGGACACAAACAGGCATGAGGAATTTAAAACGAAACGTTTAACTGCGACTAAAGGAAATGATTGTTAACAAACTTTTATAGAATATTTATTTTTCACACACACACACACACACACACACGCACGCACGCCCGCACGCACACACACACACACACACCCACACGCACACACACACACACACACACGTCTCTAAAATTCATAAAATTAATCACTTTCAGAAATTAATGAAATGCGCACTAGTTTGGTGAACTTCCTAACTTAAAAGTTCATTGCTGGCACGTTTCAAACATGTTTAGAAAGTAATCTCTTTAACTATCTAATGTAACAATAAGACATTCTAACACACCTTTAATTACTTGTGTTAAGTTTGGTCTCATCAGTTCTTCTCTGAGCACAGACGTTTCAACTTTCAGGGGTAACAACCCGAGCTGTTCACACAGTCTCTGGCGATTGAAGAAGATGACATTTGAGAGATATTGCATTCTTTAATATATATATATATATATATATATATATATATATATATATATATATATATATATATATATATACATATATATATATGTATATATATACTTCAAATGACTTCACTTGGCGAATCTTATCAACCATGTTTTGAAAATTATATCTTCTAGAATCGAAGTCATAGATTACAATGTTTTATTTGCCAATTAATATATACGTACATGTGAAGAGTTTAACCAATTGGCTTATTACTTCAAAAAAAAATACATAAAACTATCATTGTTTAAGTATTTCTATTTATTTTTTGAACCCACTCCCTTTTCATTCCTGAATAAAATAATGAAAATATGTATATAATTCCTTTCAGAGAATTGTTCATAAAAAATTTAAATGAAGATTTTTTTACATATATTAGTATAATTAATCAAGTTTTTTAATATTAAATAGCTTTTAAAAATGTGTAATATGTTTTGTAACAGGTCATGTTTTAGGGCATTGTAATGTATTCGTTCTAATCTGTTAATCTGATATTATTTCAACATCACTCTTACAACTAAAAATATGTAATATTTAGTAAATCCCTGGTGGCTGTAAATGCTTTATATATGCTATGTTTCTTCGTTGTCTTATCAGTACTTGTAACTTAAAACACGATCGTTAATTAAGTACAAAGAAGTCTTTGTCTTACCTTCTATTTCATTGCCATAGCTGTCAGCCATGATAGCTGAACATGGGTGTTGTATGGAGACTTGTTATTTACATTAATTACCTCGTTATAACGATATCACGTTTAGTATCACAATGTTTTTTTAAAATTAAAAACGAAACTTAACTTTTTATCATTTAAAAAAAATATTTAAATTTCAGCTGATTAAGAGCTAAGCAAAAAAAATGTATTTAATAAACATAAATATTCACATCAATAGTTTATTTATAAAACTGATTTTTAGCGTGATTAACACATACCAAAGCGTCGAACAAAGTTGCAGACTCTGCGGTCCATAGATACAAATTTGAGCCCAAGGCACACACATAGTTCTGCGGACATTGGTTTCCTGGCACTGTGAGATCAGTCACACAAAAAGATTATTTAAATCTTTCAATTGGTGTTAAATGAATTAAAAAATGTTTACTGTAGATTGACCTATAACATTAAGCACATGATAAGATTAAACTTTGATTCACTTTTCCTTTTTGGTTTTTGAAATGATCTTACACTCACAAATTCGAATTGTCATTAAAAAGTTTAAATATTAAGATTTGAAGTCTTCAGTATGTACATTTTAGTATTATTTCCAAAATTTACCTTGGTCAATGGTGAAGACAATAATTCCCCAGAAGATCTTCTTTAACTTTGAAGAGCTAAATGTCATACTTCTTACAAATAATATTTAAAATTCAAAACTTTAAAAAAAAATTATAGAGATATTTGCTAAACAACATTTGACTATTCGTATAGAGCAAATAGCAGCTAAAAAAATCTTTAAAATAACATACAGACACCATATTATGTCAAAATTTTCATAATGGCTACTTATGTCATCATTGCAATAATATTTTTAAAAGCATCTTCAGTCAAATAGAGCTTTGATCAGATTATCTTTTTTTAAAAAAATTAAGAAAAACTACTCATTTATTTTAAAACATTGAATTCTACTTAGAAAACCCAAAGAAAACATTGATAAACATGAATAAATTAAAAGAGCTGGCAAATTCATTATTGGAGAATATTCAAAACTTACAAGAATAACACTATTAGTTAAATCATTAAACCTTGAAACGCTAGATAGAAGAACCAAGAATAAGGTAGTAATTATATATAAAGCAATTAATTCTTATTTATAAATACAACACAAAGATAACTTAATACAATCATTAGATAGACATAAGGATAAAAACACCTTTCTTATTCCATATGCAACAACAAACACATACAAATTTTCGTTCTTTCCGTCCGGAATTCGGGCGTAGCATGGGTTGCCTGAAGAAATCAGGAAAATCAACACTTTATCAACATTTAAAACTCTAATAAGAATACAGGACTAGGTACAAACCATAAATAAGCGTGGGACGCAATAATCTTATGCATAGAAAGAGCGTATGTAACAGATAACATAAGATAAGAGAAATATTCCAAAATGCAAAAAACCTTGCATTTGAAACCAACTATCTCTTCTTTTAAATTTCCACAAAAAACTCAGAGCTTTTAGTTTAAGATCCGTATCCCAATATTTATATAAAACTGTATAAATTTACTTTGATAAAAGAAAGAGCTCCACACAATTTTATTCTGGTTCACATTGATTCGGAAACGCGTAACATTCTATTTATAAATTAAGAGGCTATTACATTTTAATACAAGAGAATAATGAAACAGAAGAATTTGAAATGTCGAAAGACGGACTCCTTAATAACCTAAGAATTTGCTACTTCATAATACCACTCATTACCACCAATAGACACAATCTACATTCAGATTGGTAATTTCCAATTTAATTTATATATATAGCAATGAAACTATCTTAATTAAACACAGCTATTAGTAAAATAAATATCTAACTGTATTTGAACGTATAGCAAATAGTAACCATTTGAAATTTAATATTTGTCATGTGTAAAATGTGGACAGAAATCTTATTTTATTATACAAAAACACATAGTAGTCATAAAATATAATAGGCAGCAAAATGAATTTCTTTATAAAAACAACTATCTACCGTATTATTACGATTATCATGTCTTTTGTTTGGAATAATAACAAATAATTCCTAATTACATAATAATAATAATTACATAATGATAACACATGGCTAAATTATTTTTAAAAAACCTCCTAAAATCGGATTTTACACTTTAGCCTCTATCTTTGCACTGTACCAAAAAACCTCGCGTTATCTACTTCCTTGATCAAATACTACATTGATTGCATTTGCCTCCAATGATATTTTGTAATCAGTTAAAACTTTCAATACAGATATTAAAATCACTCAATAACCTATGAATTGTAAATTTGTCAAAGTATCTTAAGTACCGCGTTGTGAGTTGTAATTACTTTATATCATGTTCTTTCAAGAGAGCATTTTTGGTTATAATCAATGTTTTGCATATAATGATTTTAAATAATCTAATCACTAATTAAAAATAATGGCATATCAATAATCAATAATTTTAAATATCTCTTTATAAGTTAAAAGATAAATGAAATAGTCTTATCAAATATGGACAATTGTCTTTAATTAGAGCTTTTTGAAAAAAAACAACAACATCGGTTTGACATTTTTTTCAAAAGCCACCGAAAGCCGCTAAAAACCGTTTGCAAGATAAATACATAGTTCTTTAATGATTACACAACAACATTTTAATTTAAAAAATAAGAATAACGATAAGCAAATTTGCTAATTTTTTAAGTGCACAGATAACATTTATCTTTATTGTTGAAGAATAATGCGAGTCCCGGTTTGCGACGGTCCCGACTTACGCTGTTTCGTGATTACGAACGCTACCCCCCCCCCATAATTTTTTTTTAAATGACGCATTATTTCGTCTTTTAGAAATGTTTTTTTCTTAAATTTATTTTTATAAGGTAACAAATTGTTTTCTCTTTTTTAAATACTTTTTATGTCATTACCTGCTTTTGTGTTTCGGTCTTGTGGCGGAAGAATACGCTTTGTTGTGGTTGTGGTTGTTGTTTGAGGACGACGCTCAGTCTCATTACATACGCCATTTTGATTGTTTACACAGTTTCTCTCTCTCTCTCGCTCTCGCTCTCTCTCTCTCTCCCTCTCTCTCTCTCCCGTGTTGTATTTAAAAAAAAATTCATGTGTTATGGAATTGTTTTTTCTTTTTTATGTCATTGATTGTAACATTTTGTTATGCCACTGTAGGTACAGTACATTATATACAATAATGTTCCGAATTACATCAAAATTCGGCTTACGACATTTCTCAAAACCGGATCAACATTGTAACTCGATGAATCCTTGCACAATTTTTTTTTACATAACAGAGTGTAAAAAATAATAATAACAAATCTTCCAGATATCAGCTGACATAGGGAAAAGTAATTTTAGAGAAACTATCGTATTAAGAAGAAACACATATTACAAGAACTCATCTACTTTCCACCTAACCCTGTTTTTATGTCATCCTTTATCAGTTTATGTGTTGGGACCAGTAAAAACTTGTAGACAGTTGACTCAATGTGTTGAGTCCTATAACATGATATTCGTTCCTTGGAATATGGTATCGATTACAACATGTAGCCTCATACTAGTCGTGGGATTCTCAAATAATTTAGGTAGTCGGTGAATATTTCTAAGATATTTTGTTTTTTTACAAAATTAAACTATATTTGTGCAGCCTTAGTTTTATATTTATAGTTAAACATCTTGAATGTTTACGAATCACCCACATTTTTGCCTCCTCAAATTTGTTATATTTGCAAGAAAGCTTTTAAAATCTAATTTAGTTAATGTTATTGTATATTATATTAATTACAGCCAGATTCAGTTCTACCCAAGAGGCTGAAATAAGATCAGAATACAACACGTCAGAAGCCATTCTATCCCCGACAATAGTTTGGAACGCAAGCGAACTTGTCCCCGTAAACGATGACGTTGAGGCCAATTCTGTAGCGCTCCAAGACTTATATCCTAAACATGTGACAGTAGGACCACATGTCAAGCAACAACACTCTACGAACATAGTACATACGACTATTATTAAAGGTAAGACCTTGGCAGGTTATGATGCCATATTTGTAGCGGTGCTTTGGTGTGCCGTAACGTTTTTGGTGTATAGTGTTGTCTTATGACACCTCTCATATGGAAATGCCTTTGTATGTTCAATTTATTAACAAGAATATTCATATTTTCTTAGGGACTAACTTTACATGATATTAACTATTTAGCATCTATATATATATATATATATCACCAAAGCGAGTATGTGCAAATGAGCATGACGAATGAACCTCGCTGGGGTCGACTGATCACTGTTGGCAAGCGAAGTGTAGTGGGATGAAAAGACAAATTTAAAAAACCCGTAAAAAAATAATTTTTGACTATAAATCCTTTATGTACGAGAAGTGACTAAAAGAATGTTCATTATAATACGCAGCGCAAGACCATCCAAAAATACAAAATCGTAGTTGTGTCGTAAAACATGTTTAATATAATGCGCACCGATCAGGACTATGTTTATAAAAAAGTGTTGTCAATAAAATACGCACCTTATTGCGTGACAGAAAGGTTGTTCAATATAATGCGCACCCTTACACTCTATCTAAAAAAATACCATGATACATAGAAATAAATAACATAATCTAAAAATTCAATAATTTAATTACAATACATGCGATCGATCTGAAATTTTGATACATAGTTCATAGTTTCATCTCCACGAAACTGCCTGCTAAATTTCAGCTCTCCAGCTTACGAGTAAGTGGGTTAAAAATCGATCCAAAGTTTTGGCGACCGACAAGCAATCAAGCAACCATACACCACGAGTTAATATAAAGGATTTAATTTTTTTAAAAGCCGTAAAAAAAACAAGTTTGTCATTATAAATCCTTTATGTACGAGACGCAACTAAAAGAATGTTCATAATAATACGCAGCGCAAGACCATCCAAAAATACAAAATTCTAGTTATGTCTCGTAAAACGTGTTTAATATAATGCGCACCGATCAGGACTATGTTTATAAAAAGTGTTGTCAATAAAATACGCACCTTATAGCGCGACAGAAAGGTTGTTCAATATAATGCGCACCCTTACACTCTATCTCAAAAAATAACATGTATGTATGTATGGCAACCATCCGTCCTCATGGGACGATGGCGTGTACTCCTGCTTCTCTGCCCCTCCTGCCCTTTCTCCTGGCCCTTCTCTTTTCACTCAAAGCTATGAGGGATGCTTCCGCGACATGAATGCCCTCACGCACTTTTGCCCGCCAGGAGGTGCGCTCCTCGGCATTGGTCTCCCACGTTTTATAGTCTATCTGTGCCAATGACATGTCTTTCTTGCAGACGTCCTTCAAGTGCAAGCAGGGGCGACCTCTTTTTCTCTTACCGGTTGCCAGCTCACCGTAAAGCATGGCTCTAGGAATGCGCTCCGAGCTCATCCTGTGGACATGACCTAACCACCGCAGGTGTCACATCTGATTAACATAATTTTGTGACGTAAGGTCACATGTATGGTGGACGCGGGAAGAAAGGAGCATTTCTATTGGTTGAAAGTGTTGGGCGAACAGTTGTGTGTAGACTTCCGACATGGAAGCATGATAGTGAATAACTCAAGATTTCCACGTTATATTACCTCAAATGATTCTTATGTGTACAATATATATGTATATTAAAGTTGTTTTGGATAAACGAATTCTTCAGTGAATTATTGTGCACAAGATTATTACTGTGAGAACGCCTACATAAAAGAGAAATATAAAGTTATATATATAGTTACATTGGTGTCGAAGTAAAAGTTCCATGTGAACACTGTACAAGATATTTCGAGAAAGAGGTTTCGTGGAAATAAGTATTGGATATTTCCAAAAAAGGAAAGTATTCTTTAAAATAAGAAATCATAACAGCTATAGTATTTTTTGATTATTCAAGTTCGTAAGAAGCTGTGAATAAACTTTTGTAGTTCAATGAAAATACAAGAAGATTTCAAAATGGCGGCATAAACTGCAGATATCCGCAGTGTATAAAACTGGATCAGACTAGTTGGTTCTACGTCACATTCGACGACAGTACAAGCATACTGCACAGTACTGGAATCTGGGTCGTGTAGGCTTACTGAATGGTGACACACGGTGAACATATATAGGTCGTGACGTCAACAGGCTTAATGCTAGTTGATTCCAGGAAATATTAGTATTAGTATTAGTAAACATAACATCGAACCGAGAAGCTATGGACTATTCAATGTGTTGGTGTGAATTATAAATAAGGAAACGGAATTTTTATCCATTCATTGTGTGAAGAGTTTGATTATCGCAATTTTGGATTAATGGAATGAACTAAATTGTTTAAAAACTACTCGAAAATTGAAATTTTAACCAAGTGACTTTTATTCAAAACGATCGGACCATTTAATATATTTTGTCAATCTGAGGGAGCGTATATATAAAGTATACTAAAGATCCCGTGTGAGGATTCTTTTTGTTGTCTCATCTTGCCAATAACTAGATTTTACGGTTTAGACGTGTCACTTATTTGAACTTAACATTTTGAATTCAAGATATTTCATTTGGACGATTTATAACTTTATCAATATATATACATACATTCCTTACCGAATTGCTAGATTCATATTATTCAATCAAACAAAACATGGATTACTACGAAAGATTCACCGCCATAGCTAAAGAGATGGGACTAAAAGGAAAAGAAATGAGAGATTTCACTGAAGAAAAAGTAAGAGAAACTGAAGAAAAAGCAAGAATAGCTGAAGAAAAAGAACAGCGAAGAAAAGCTGAAGAAAAAGAAAATCAAAGAGAAGCTGAAGAAAAAGCAAGAATAGCTGAAGAAAATGAACAGCGAAGAAAAGCTGAAGAAAAAGAAAATCAAAGAGAAGCTGAAGAAAAAGCAAGAATTGCTAATGAAGAACAGAGGCAAAAACTCATAATGGAAAGAGAAGTTGCACAAATAAAAATGGACACCTTAAAATTACAAATTGAGCGAGACAGTAGTGGCCACAATCCCGGTGATGAAACAAATAGAAGGTCAGCACCAAGGGATACTATCAAAGTAAGAAAATATGATAGCCAAAAAGAAAAAATGGATGTTTATCTGGATTATTTCGAATCCATAATGGATATGAAAGGCTATAATGAAGAAGATTGGCCAGCACAACTGATGACTCAATTAACTGGAGAAGCATTTGAAGCTTATAACAGTATAGCCAAAGAAGACAAAAGCATATATAAGAATGTCAAAAAGGCACTTCTATGTCATTTTGGAAAGTCAGAAAATGATTATAGAAGAGAATTTCATGAAATGAGAATCAAGATGGACAAAGATCCACAGATCATAGTACATGAAGCACAAGTCAAACTAACAAAATGGCTGGAACTGACAGCAATAGATACGAGCAATCCAAAGGCCATAATAGACATGGTGTTAATTGACAAGTTTTTAGAAAATGCAACACCAACCCTATTCACATATTTGACTGACAAGAAAGTTCGTACTCAAGCAGAGCTAACAAATGCATTACGAACATTCAAAGACTCTCATCCGAATGTCGAAATGGATAAGAGACAAGACATATTTGCAGCAATACAAATTAAAAGTCAAGAAAAAAGGCAAGGTATGAGAAACCAGAGTCTGCCAAACCAAGGCAACAGACAAACTATTTGTTGGTACTGTAACAAGCCAGGACATATGGCGAAGCAGTGTTACCACAATAAAGGACAACCAAATAGGGTGTCACCTAATGGCAGCCCTATAAGAAAGAAAACAGAAGAAAGGTCAAGACAAGGTCATTTTGAAAGCAAAGGTAGAAGATCATGGAGAGGCAGATACAATCATGACTCCAGATACAGAAATCATGATCAGCCCTGGAGAAGGAATGACTACCAAGAGGGAGATAATAAAGGAAAAATGAAACAAGAAGAATCACAATCTAGTAGTACTGTGGCCACTATCAAGGATCATGGCACACTGAAATGTTACCCAGTGTACATCAATGATCGAAAGTGTATGTGTCTTCGTGACACTGGATGCACAACAATTGTAGTCCGTGATAAGATGGTGAAAGAAGAAGAGTATGATGGGAAAAAAGACACACTGATAATGGCTGATGGCACAAAGAGAGAGTGTCCAACTGCAATTTTCACCATCAACTCACCCTGGTTTCATGGTAAAGTTAGAGCCAGAGTCTTACAAGACGCCATTTGTGATCTTATTATAGGGAACATTGAAGGTGTGCTGGACAATACTGATGAAGTATACAAGGCCTGGCATGATAACAACCATCAAGTATGTGCTACTGTACAAACAAGAGCCACTACAAAAAGAAAAGAGATCACAGACATTGAAGTTGATGAGAAACTTGAAATAGGAAGCCAACTGATGTCCAAACAAGAGTTCAAACAACTACAAGAAGAAGATAACACAATCAGGGAAATAAAAATGAAACTTATCAAAGACAATGAAACAGGCCACAACAAAAATTACAAGCTAGATAAAGGCATATTAATAAACATTGCACAGGAAGGTACGTGCAAAAGAGTGGTTCTTCCCAAAAAGTTACAGGAAACCATTATCAAAATGACACATGACAGTCCTTTAGGTGGACATATGGGCGCCAAGAAAACAATTACTACAATAGCAGAAAACTTTTACTGGCCTAAAATGGCAAGGCAGATAAAAGAATACATCAAGGCATGTACAGTGTGTCTACGACATAATCCCAAAGATGGGAGGCACACAGCACCCATACAATCATCTGACAAGGCAAACTTCTTATTCGAGAAAATTGCCATAGACCTGATAGGACCATTCAAAAAGATGTCAAAGAAGAAACATATGTATGCTCTAACCATAGTGGACATAGCCACCAGATGGGGTGAAGCTATCCCACTGAAGCGAATAGATGCAGAAAATATATGCAACGCATTACTCAATGTTTTTAGCAGATATGGTTTCCCTCAAACACTTCTGTCGGACAATGGCAGCCAATTCAAGGGTCAGATGACACAAGCCATGATGAAAATGTTAAACATTACACAAGTACACAGCACAGTGTACCATCCACAGTCAAATGGAGTGATTGAAAGACTAAACAAAAACATCAAGAATATGCTATTAAAGGTGACAGTGGACCATGAGGACAGATGGCATGAATATTTACCCTTAGTACTGTTTGCGTACAACAGCAGCAAACATGAAAGCACTGGCTTTAGTCCTTTTGAGTTAATGTTTGGCCAAAACCCTGCAAGTCCCTTAAAGAATTTCAAAGAAAGGCTTATAAGTAAACAAGATGCCATACAGGACAGATATCAACTGATGTCAGACACTAGAGATAAAATACTTTACAGTATTGAAGCAGCAAAGCAAAGACTAATCAAGCAAAGTACAAGACATAGAGAAATCAAAAATAGACACACACATTTGAGAACATTTGAGCCTGAACAACAAGTCCTAGTATGCTTACCAAACACAAAGAATGAAATCACTTGGGAAGGTCCATACAAAATTGAAGAGAAACTTAGTGATGTCACATATAGTGTCAATATCAAAGGACATGTGAAAAAATTACATATTGACAAACTAAGAACATATGATGACAATAAAGAAGGAAAGCAAACTGTTAATGTCATCATCAAGGTAAATGATGAAAATGACAATGCAATGAAAATGAACAGTCTTGACAGTGGAAAAATATCATCTGACATACCAGATAATATGAAACACAGAGTGATCAAAATTTTTCAAAAATACAAAGGTGTCATAACAAAAGAAACAGGCAACACAAAAACTGTGACTCACAAGATACAAGTTTTGGAACATGAACCCTTCAAGACCAAAGTATACCCTATTCCAATGGCACATAGAGACACAGTAAGGCAAAAATTGACTACCTACTTAAAGAAAACAAAATAAGAAAAGCAGTTGAAGCTAACTATACCTCACCAACTGTCATAGTAAAAAAGAAGAATGGAAAGATTCGACTGTGCTGTGACTACAGACAGTTGAATAATATTACAAAATTGGACATGAACCTATTGGAGACCCAAGAGACATTATAGACATAATTGGTACTTCCAGAATATTCACTACATTTGACTTAAACAGAGGTTTTTGGCAGATTAACATGGATCCTGATTCTATAAAATACACTGCATTCATAGCCATGGATGAGGTGTATGAATGGTTAGTAATGCCATTTGGACTGGTCAACAGTACGGCCACTTTTAGCAGATTTATGAAAGTGATGCTAAAAGGAATTCCAAATGTGGTACATTATGTCGACGATATATGCATCCACACTAAAGATTGGGAATCACATATCCATACACTTGAAGCTGTACTGGATAGACTCAAGAAACATAATGTGACAATCTCACCAGAAAAGATCAACATTGGAAAGAAGTATATAGATTTTTTGGGATACAGAATAGGAGGCGGTGCAGTCACTCCCACTGCAGAAAATGAAAACAAGATATTTAATCTGTCTGTCCCAAAATCTAAAAAACAAGTGCAAGCCCTGCTGGGACTATGTAACTTTTAAAGACCTTTTATTGCAAATTATGCAGAAATAGTTCATCCACTAACAGAAGTTACAAAAACCAAAGATATTAGAAAATTTCAATTTCCAGGAGATTGCCTCAACGCATTAGAGGCATTCAGGAGGCATTCAGGAAGAAACCCATCTTGGTTACACCTCAATGGGACAAACCTTTCATTGTTTCTACCGATGCATCGTCCATTGCATTAGGAGCGTGCCTCATGCAAGAACATGATGGTATCCTACATCCTATACAGTATCTTAGCAGAAACTTGACCAAAACAGAGTGTAACTACAGCACCATAGAGAGAGAATGTCTAGCCATAGTGTGGGCTCTACAAAAACTTCAAAAATACCTTCTAGGTAGAACATTCACTCTCCTAACAGACCACAAACCACTTGTGGCATTCAACAAGAAGAAGATCAGCAACGCCAAAGTGAATCGTTGGGCTATGCTATTAGCCGACTACAAATTTGACATTAAACCTGTGAAGGGAAAGGACAATGTGGTTGCAGACATATTAAGTAGAATGACAATAAATAAAGACACTCTGTGAACTCCTAACTGATAAAACCAGAGACTATTAAAAAGACATTCTGTGAATTACTAAATGATAAAATAAGAGACTGTTTTAACATTAGTCTGTGAATTCCTAAAGGATACAAACAGAGACTGTAATTATATTAATATTTTTATTTGTTGAACAATGGACAAGGAACAGTGTTTGAATTCCATTGGATTATTAGTTAATTTTAATAATATTGAGTGTTTAAATGTTTTAATTACACAAAATTACAGATGTGTTTAATAGTCCATTTTCATTTTTTCAGCACAGGTAGACGGTTGCAGTTCTACAGATTTTTTCTCATTGTTTCTTATGTTAAGACGGTTGCAGTTCTACAGATTTTTTCTCATTATTTCTTATGTTTAGACTGTTACAGTCCTACAGATTTTTTCTTATTGATTCTATATCCAGAAGTTGTATGTAAGAAAATGAATGTTCATTGATGATAAATATTTGAATATAGATATAGATTGATTTGATTTTATGAAGACCAAATATGTTGTATTTCATAAACATTTTTTTTTGAAGGATGGGGGTGAATGTCACATCTGATTAACATAATTTTGTGACGTAAGGTCACATGTATGGTGGACGCGGGAAGAAAGGGGCATTTCTATTGGTTGAAAGTGTTGGGCGAACAGTTGTGTGTAGACTTCCGACATGGAAGCATGATAGTGAATAACTCAAGATTTCCACGTTATATTACCTCAAATGATTCTTATGTGTACAATATATATGTATATTAAAGTTGTTTTGGATAAACGAATTCTTCAGTGAATTATTGTGCACAAGATTATTACTGTGAGAACGCCTACATAAAAGAGAAATATAAAGTTATATATATAGTTACAGCAGGCGCCTCTCACTCAGAATTGAGTGCATACTCAGCATATGGCTTCTTCTGAGTACCTCGACATTGGTGATCTTGTCCTGCCATATGATGCGTAGAATCCTACGCAAGCATCTTAAGTGAAAGCTGTTGAGCTGCTTTGTTTGCTTGGCGTAGGTCGTCCAGCACTCACTGCCATAGAGGAGTGTGCTGAGCATGATACATAGGAATAAATAAAATAATCTAAAAAATAAATAATTTAATTACGGTACATGCGATCGATCTGATATTTTCATACATTGTTGTTATCATTGGCACAAAACTGCCTGCAAAATTTCAGCTCGCTAGCTTACGAGGAAGTGGGTACAAAATTGATCCAAAGTTTTGGCGACCGACGAGCAATCCAGCAACCAGACACCACGAGTTAATATAAAGGATTTAAAAAGGGGTAAGGGGCATCACATTTTCTTGTGGTAACTTGCGTTGTTCCTTCACAGAATAACATATGATTCGTAAGGTAGTGGTTATCACGTCCGCCACGCACGTGGAGAGTCTTGTGTTCAAGCCACAGCGGGAACATTTTTAAAATTTTTCAAAATGTTTATTTCTGCCTGTTTTTTCCCCCACCCCTTATTTGCGAACATGACTAACCCTCGCCAGAGTTAGCAAATCACAGTTTATGGTTGGCAATTGATGGTTGTAAAGAGTGGGGGGCAGGTATCAACAACTGCAGTGCACATGTCACCACGATTACTCGCTTTTTTTCCCATTACTTCGTGCTGCTGTTTGTGTCTGTTCTCTCAGCCCCCCTCCCCCGTTCTTTGCACTATATATTATGAGCAAGTCTGTGGCGTATGCTACGCCATGGGTTGTATCTAGTTTGTTAAAAATTAATATACAAAACCGAAACATGCCTCAACGGAAATAACTGTGAAAACTTAAAAATTACGAAGTTTTGTATTAACACATAGTGTAGAAAATTTATTTTAATTTTACTTCTATATTTGTTGTAGTTTTTTCAATATTTACATTTGTCTTTAATTTCTTTTTTTTTAAATCTTCAAACCGATACCGACATAAAGCTAAGTACTAGTCTAGACAACTTCCTTGAATTATTTCATCCTGAGCAAATGGGTCTGTTGGTTAAAATTCAATTTGCTTGTGATTAACCACTGTTATTAAAAACAGAAACCCCTTTTTTAAATCCCTTATATTCACTTCGAAATCTTGTCTGTAGTCATATCTCTCTCTCTTTCTTTCTCTCTCTCTCTCTCTCTCTCTCTTTCTCTCTCTCTCTCTCTCTCTTTCTCTCTCCCTCTCTCTCTCTCTGTCTGTCGTTCGCGGGCGTGCGGAAAAACTAAAGTAAAAAATGACCCACTTCCCGTGAGGCCACCGAGCTGAAATTTCGCTCATAGACTCGTATCACCTAACAATGCATCGTATCGAAATTTCAGATCGATCGAAAGTACAGTCATTAAATTAATGCATTTTTAGTTTATTTCTTTAAGCTATATGTAGCGGTCTCTATTGCTTACATTTTACGGGTCACTTGACTACACACCAGACATCGATGACCACATCTCATGTTTAACACCAAGAGGAGTTCACTCAGTTTCAGGCTGTAAATGTTTGTCGCGTTGGAACATAATCAATACTTTAAGTTCTGTCTCATCTATAAGGGATTTATAGTCAAAAACTTTGTTTTTATGGGGTTGTCTAATTTTAATGCTTATAAATAATATTCACACCACCCATGATGGGGTTTGTTTGGAAATAAATTATTAAAGCCTTTTTTTATGCAATAAACATTTACATCTCATTGATTTCATGAACGTTCTTCATTATTTCTTTACAGCTGAGACTTGCCCTGAAGGCTACGGTGGGAACAAATGCAATCTGTTGTGCCGATGTAAGGACAACTTGTGCGACACAAATGGTGTTTGCCTAAACGACTCGACATGTGACTACGGCTGGTTCGGTGACGCCTGTCAGTACCGTAAGTTTCTGTCGGACATAAAGATAACCGACAGGTAATTGTCCTCACTTGAGTTACGTGTCAATTTTAGAGCTGCGGGAATTGACGATTAATTTCTCGATTAATCGTTAAAAAGTTTAACGATTACATTATTTTTCAACGATTAATCGGCCAATCACTTACAAATTATTGGAAGTCAAAAAGTAAACAAAAAATAATAAAAAATACCGGCCGATAATTAATAAATTTCCTGACGATTACAAGAACATTTTGGTTTTAAACTCTTGATTGGCGGTAATGTTCAAAATGTTGATAAAGTTTGCCTACCATGTTTCTAACACTTCAACTACTTATCAAACTAAATAATGAACAGTAATGTAGTCTTACTCAGGGACAGAAAATGACGACAGCTCTTCTGATGAATTACTGCATTACAAAAAGGTGATGAAAGTTCCTGAATCCATTAATCATCTACAAAGGTGGAAACTTAATTAACACCGATATTCGATAATGTCATTTCTTGCAAAGACGGTTTTGTGCATACAAGTTACCTCAGTTCCACGTGAATGATTGTTCAGCTTGGCTGGTTATATTGTCAATTAGACCTGTTCATCATTTGAACCAAATAATGTCAACACACTTGTCTTTTTGCGAGTTGATTAAAAGATGACATATAAAGGAGACATTCCAGTGTTATTTCGATTTTCAAAAAGAACGTTTAATAAGTGTTACTTATGACAGGGTGTATGGGGTGCTCAAGGCGGGGTAGCACCTCCGGTGGGGGAACACGTCGTACTCTCTTGAGGGTAGTTCGTCCACCCTTGGTCCCCACTTGTCACTCAGCTCTCACCAGTGGCTCCTAGAAACTGTAGCGTGCACAGTGGCCACACCCCGGGCAACGGCTTCGACTAGCTGGCTAAACCTGGTGAGGGTAGCCGACGGGTCTCAAACCCTCGGTGATCTAGGTATGTCTACCTATGCACGTAAAGACTGGATTCGGTGGACAGAGCAGAGGAACCACTAGTTGGTCAACGGTCAAAAAGGCGATTCTCAGCAAAGCGTTGTGGAACGCTAAGGGCATGACAAGACACACAGGACATCATGGCCATCCGCTGCACCCGTCTCCATCACCAGCCGTCTCGACTTTGTCCTGCCGCTGGATCAAGATGGTCTCGGGCGAGAGAGTGAGATCGACGAACTGCGCAACTCTTTCTCACTTAAATCCAAGTCATCGCGCAAGTCACTTTTGTCATCCATCCCATCAGTCACCGACAAGTCCTGTGGCGACAGGCAAGCGACGAAGCGGCAGGTGTGGGTACACTGGGAGCCGTAGCCGCAACCCTGCACACAGGCGGTCCAGGGCATTGGGTCGTTCTTCGCTGACACGGAGCAGCGGTGGAGTCCGGCAGCCCCCTGGGCGACTGAGCAGCCCTCTTCAGAAATGCACTGCTCACCTCCATGGCATGAGGAAGGGGCTAGAAAAGGTTCCCTAAACATTGCCTGCTCCAGCTTACCCTAGCCAGCATACCGCGGCTGGTGGGGACCCTATACCAGCGGTCGAAACCAAACAAAAAAAGCAAACGAGGATAGTTCCTCTTATATTGGGCGCATGGAATGTGCGCACACTCATTGACAGGGACGATGCGGACAGACCCCAGAGGAGAACAGCCCTGATTGGAAAAGAACTCGCTAGATACGGAATCAACGTCGCAGCCCTGAGCGAGACCAGGCTCGCGGGAGAAGGAGAGCTCTGTGAAAGAGGATCTGGCTACACTTTTTACTGGAGTTGCAGACCAAGCGAGGAGAGGCGTGAAGCAGGCGTTGGTTTTGCAGTTAAGACAACTCTTGTTGGAAAGCTGGCTGGACTTCCCAAGGGAGTGAACGACAGGCTCATGACCATGAAACTCCCACTGGCTGGAAAGAAACACCTCACCATTATCAGTGCCTACGCTCCAACCATGACCAATACAGATGAAGTGAAGGCAAAGTTTTATGAAGAACTTCACACTGTCATTGCCGACGTTCCAAAGGCGGACAAACTCATCTTGCTAGGCGACTTCAACGCAAGAGTTGGCAAAGACAACGTTGCCTGGGAAGGAGTCCTTGGTCATCATGGAGTGGGACACTGCAACAGCAACGGTCTTCTTTTACTCCAGACCTGCGCTGAACATGAACTGCTGATCATCAACACGATCTTCCGCCTCCCAACCCGTAACCGGACGTCATGGATGCACCCCCGCTCGAAGCACTGGCATCTTATTGACTACGCCATCGTGAGGAAGAGGGACAGGCAGGATGTACGAGTGACCAAGTCCATGTGCGGGGCTGAATGCTGGACAGACCACCGCCTCATCAGCACCAAGCTCAACATCCGCATTCAGCCGAAACGGCGCCCGCAAGGGAAGAAAGCCCCCAAACGGCTAAATGTTGCCAAAACTAATGACCGCCAGCTGCAAGCAGTCCTTGGTGGATGCTCTGGAAGAGCGCTTGAAATCTACCTCTCCAGGCAACCAGAACGTGGAGGCAGACTGGGCGTCACTCAGAGAGCTGATTTACACAACAGCTTCAGAGACTCTGGGGCACCAGACCAGGAAACTTAAGGACTGGTTCGATGAGAACTGCGAAGACATCAAGCAGTTATTGGATGAGAAACACCTCCTACACCAAGCTTACCTCAATAATCCCAGGTCCACGGCAAGGAGAGTTGCACTCAACAACATACGCAGGACTGTACAGCAAAAGCTCCGTCAGATGCAGGACGATTGGCTCACCAACAAAGCCGACGAGATCCAAGGCTATGCAGACAAGCGTGACTATAAAAACTTCTACAACGCTTTGAAAGAAGTGTATGGCCCCACGCCCTCAGGTTCAAACCCCCTCCTCAGCGCAGACGGTAACACTCTCATCACAGACAAAGAGAAGATCTTGAAGAGGTGGGCCGAACATTTCGAAAGCATCCTAAATCGCCCTTCAACAATCAACGAAGAAGCCATCAATCGTCTTCCCCAAGTGCCCACAAACAAAGCACTGGATGACCCGCAAACCTTGCTCGAGACCCAGAAAGCAATCTATCGTCTCTCCAGTGGCAAAGCACCTGGTTCTGACGCCATACCAGCTGAGGTCTACAAGGAGGGAGGACCAGCCCTGACTGAAAGGCTCCACCATCTATTTCTCTTCGTGTGGCAGCAAGAGACGATCCCGCAGGACTTCAAAGATGCCTCCATCATACATCTTTATAAGCAAAACGGAAGTAGACAGGCTTGTGACAACCACAGAGGCATATCCCTGCTATCTATCGCAGGAAAGATCCTTGCCAGAATCCTGCTCAACCGCCTCACGGTCCACCTTGACCAAGGACTCCTGCCTGAAAGTCAGTGTGGCTTCCGAAAAGAGCGAGGGACCATCGACATGGTGTTCGCTGCCAGGCAGCTACAAGAGAAATGTCAGGAGCAGAACGTCAACCTGTTCTCCACCTATGTTGACCTGACCAAGGCTTTTGACACCGTTGGCAGAGAGGGTCTGTGGAAGATAATGGCCAAGTACGGTTGCCCAAGGAAATTCATCGTCTTGGTGAGACAATTTCACGAGGGCATGCAGGCCAGAGTCCAGGACAGCGGAGAGTTTTCTGATCCTTTCACAGTCACAAACGGGGTCAAGCAGGGATGCGTCCTGGTACCAACACTATTTAGCCTCATGTATTCCGCCATGCTGACAGAGGCCTTCAGAGTTGAGGGTGTTGGTGTTAACCTGAGGTACCGCACAGATGGCAAACTGTTCAACCTTCGGAGGCTCCATGCAAAAACCAAGGTTATGACAGACATCATCAGAGACCTCCTGTTTGCTGATGACTGTGCCCTCAATGCTGCCTCAGAAGCCGACATGCAATGCAGCGTTAACCTGTTCTCCAGCGCCTGCACAAACTTTGGTCTGACGATCAACACCAAGAAGACTGAAGTCCTCCATCAGCCTGCGCCTGGAAGGCCCTACGTTGAGCCCAGCATCACTGTCAACGGCCAAAGACTCAACACAGTGCAACGGTTCTCATACCTAGGCAGCACACTGTCGCAAAATGCCACCATCGATGACGAAGTGAGCGTCAGAATTGCCAGAGCCAGCTCCACTTTTGGCAGGTTGTACCCAAATGTCTGGAACAGAAGAGGCATTACCATCCAGACCAAGCTGAAAGTGTACAGGGCGGTGGTGCTCCCCACACTGCTATATGCGTGTGAAACATGGACTGTGTATCAGCGCCATGCTAGGAAGCTTAACCACTTTCATTCAACAAGCCTCAGGAAGATCATCGGCATAAAGTGGCAGGATAAAATACCAGACACAGTGGTACTGACCAAGGCAGGTCTCCCCAGCATATTCACACTCCTGATGCAGTCCCAGCTTCGTTGGGCAGGACACGTGGTCCGAATGCCAGACGAGAGACTGCCAAAGAGACTCTTCTATGGCGAGCTCCAGCATGGCCAGCGGTCCCACGGTGGGCAAAAGAAACGCTACAAAGACACACTGAAAGTCTCACTGAAAGCGTTTGCCATCAACCCAGATACGTGGGAACTTGCTGCAAAGGACCGTTCCACCTGGCGTTCTTCCATCCACGAAGGTGCCAAGTCATGTGAGGCAAACAGGATCACCTCCGCAGAAAAAAAGAGGCAAGCCCGAAAGGCCCGTGCTGTGAACCCTCCTGGAGATGTCCCACTCGTCCCTTGTCCCTTCTGTTCCCGAACCTTCCGTGCAAGGATCGGCCTCATCAGCCATCTGCGCACACACAAACAAAGCCAGTCCCAGCAACCCTCGGATGACTAGAGTGGTCTTCGTCGAATCGACGGACGAACAACAACAACAACTTATGACATAAATTTTAATTTTTTGACTTTAATTGAAATTAATGATTAATCGTTTATTTTTCAAAAGTTAACGATTAAATTTCAAGTCATCGTTAACAGCCCTAGTGTAAATATGTTAAGTCAGCTGTCACTTCCAGTCAGTAAAGTATGTCTGCTGTCACTTTCTGTCAGTACTTGAAGTCGGCTGTCTATTCTTCTCAGTGTTAATTTCACTGTAAATTGTTCGTACATAAGTTAAGCCACCACTTTCTATCAGTAAAATTAGCAAGCTTTCTGTGTTAATGTCAGTACAGAAAATCAGCTGTTACTACCTCTAGGCACATTATCACAGCTGTCACTTACTGTCGATGCTCTTTTTAAAACAAGACATTTAAAATTAAAATTAGAAGACAAGAAATGGTTAAACCTATGTATAATTTGAAGTGTACCAGGGATCAATAATGCTAACTGTGATTTTACGTATATGTTAATATGTTTATCTTTGATTGATTTCGTCAAACGCCTTGTAAGTGGACCTTGCCTCGATAGCCGTCGTGATGGACCCAACGCTCAACGACCAGAACGACTACAGCTGCTCCATGCCGATCGAGAACACCATCAACATCGTGATGGAGGAGCTCCATGTCTTCACGTGGCTGAAGATCGTGTTCAGCCCTGAGGGTAAGAAGAACAAATAATGTGGGGCACCTATGAGGCAGGGTAGCCGAACAGATCGAGAAGGGTACCTATCAGTTAGAGTAAGCCGAACAGATCCAGGGAGGTTAGGGAGGCAAAAGAGTCCCATGTGAAAACAATGTTATATGGAACTGCTCAGCAGATGAAGCAGGTTGCCCAGTTATTAGTAAAGGCCTTAAGAGACTAAGTCACAGGCAAAAAGAATGTGTAGAAGAAGAAGTAGTGTACCTGTTGTTGAGATAAGGCAAAAACAAATCTTGTAAAGTACCAATCAGTGAGAGTAAGTCGACCAGATAGTGTAGGGTAATTATCAAGGATGGTAAGCCAAACACATTTTCTAAGTTACCTTTTATTTACGTAAACGTAAACGTAATTTCAAATAGCAACTTTGTCATATAAAAAAATGTTGTTCCTGGGACTAAATGGGAGGCTATTACCAAGGGGCGACAACATGTAGATTTGTTTTGTTTACACACGTTAAACTCTTTGTATGTCGCAGCCTACGGTTACTTCGTGACAATGAAGTTCTCAAACTATGACGAATACTATGGTGGTTACTGCGAGAACATGCGGGAAATCGAAGAGAACATTGGCCGCCAAGTCGTCACAATCTTCTGCAGCAACGAGATCGTCTTTAGCACAATGATCATCCAGTGGGGAGGGATGGGGCCATTGTGTTCAGTCATCATCAGCGGAGGTAGGTGGGACAAGTGTCTATATAGGGATGTAAATTATGTTCATTTTAATGTAAGTAGAGGTATGTGAGACAAGTAAAATTTATCTATAGATGGATGTAAATTATGTTTGGATTACATCAGCGGAGGTAGATGGGGCAAGTGTCTATATAGGGATGGGGCCATTGTGTTCAGTCGTCATCAAAAGTCAATAGATGGATGTAAATTATGTTCAGATTACATCAGTGGAGGTAGGTCTAACCAGTCAAGTGAATATAGATGAATGTAAATTATCTTCAAATGATATCAGTAGAGTTAGGGTGAACATTGCAAAGCTTCATTTTTTAAAATATATATTTTTTTATAAAGTCCCATATCCTCGTTTTGTGATCGTAAGGGATTCTAATCTTTTTATTAGAACATTCACGGGGTTGGTAGACCTTGGCGGCGCCCATACATCTCCAGGTCAGCGGAGAACTTTCTTAGCGTTAGTCTTTCATCAACATTTTATAGTTGCTTTAACGTGGACTCGATCCAACGCCCTCAGCTTGTGAGGCGAGCGCACTATTGATTTCACTATCCAGCCGCCATAAGCTTCATAAACAAACAAAAAATTATATTCAGGTATTCTAGATTGGATATGTCAAGTGTGTATCAGTGGAAGCAAATTCTTTACACTCGTGTTAGCTGGGACATGGCAAATGTAATAGAAGGATGTAAATTATTTTCATTTGTACATTTACACGTGATACACACAACGTGCGTACATATATATGTGAATTAAAATTCAATTAAATTCCTTCAATAAAAAATAAATAATAAACTTGAGGGAAGTCGACAATATCAAAATACTACAATCAATCTATTCAACTTTCAAATACCTCAGTCAGATTATCTAATCTCTGCTAACATAATATTCAATCCTAGATCATTTCTCTCTCTTTCTCTCTCTCTTCTCTCTCTCCCCTCTCTCTATGTCTCTCTCTGTATCTCAGCTTCTATCTCCCAGTCTCATTTTCCTTCTCCCTTTACTATACGATACAGCACAATGTAACACGGCTTACAGTTGTTTGTTTAAATGCTTGGTCCGACATTAAAAAAGTTAAATTAATTCTTCTTTTACTAAATTTTATCATCTCCTTGTTTGTTACAAGCAAGTAAAATAAACCGAGCTGAGTTGGTCTTCTTGTATCAACCTGCTTGTCAAATAAGACATTTCTTGAAGTTCTGACATATACACTAAGCATTGAATACCTAACACTACAAGGTATCTGACAATTAGATTCCCACTTTTGTTTCAAAACTGACCCCTCAAACTTTCAACACTTTCTGTTTGGCGTTAAAACTTTTCGCGGGCATTTCGTCGTTTGAGGGCTACTAAAAAGCCCGCCAAGATTTCATAGATTGAATTTATGTAAATTTAAGGCACTTAAAGTAACAACTTTAAAGTAAACTTTTATCAACCATTGTAACTATTGTTTCATTTGTTTCCGCTTCTTGTGTTTTAAGTATTTTAATCTCTTAATAAAAGTCATTTTGATAGACCATGTTTTTAAAGAATGCTTTAAATGCCAGTTAAGTTTAATATTCCCTAATTATTTGAGGGGGGGGAGGAATTTAGGAGTTTGCGACCTGCCCAGAAATATTTAGGGCCTGAAGATCTCTGTGGCAACTTGTTTTACTGATTCCATAACTGTATTTCCAGGACGTAATTTCGCCCGGGAACCAATAAGTTGGCGCGTCGGTTCAAAGACTGTTTTTCAAATAGCAGACTTGGAAGTACTGTTCAACGGTGAAACATCTGACGAGCGCTGTCAGATATTCGATAGCCGTAGCCGGAGTAACATAACCTTCTACTATAAGGATAAAAAAGCTATTTTTAGAATAGTCATTTACACTGGTAATTTCTATGTGCCTTGTTTATGCTTGAATACATTTTTATTGAATGTATTTTTTGCAAGATTTCACCAACATTATAACATAATAACATTTTTTTTTACGGTCAAGTTATAATTGATCTTAAGATTTAATAGACATAAACCTTTTCATATGTAACTCTTCTACGTGCATTAAAAACAACTTTTGTTAAAAAAACATTGCATACTATTATTGTTAAATTTATAAAAACGCAGAGAGATTTTGCGGAATCTTCTGTATCATTTTTTAAAAGACGTTCTAAATTAATATATTTCAGATTTGACAATTGTTGAAGTTATTAAAAAGAGACACATTTCAAATTCAATCTAATAGTTACAAAAATACGTACAACATGCTGTCAGTATCATACAAAAACACATAAGACTTTTTTGTGTGTGTCTCATAACCTAGTGGCCGTAGGGGGTTTTAATGTTTCCATTAGAACTTTTTCGGGGATTGGTTTGACTTGGCGGTGCCCATCTCAGCCAATGACTTATTTAGCGACAGCCATTCAATCAACATTTTTATTGTGAGGAGAGCGCACTATTGACTTAGCTATCAGGCCACCATAATTCTTTTACTCACAACGAAACAGCAAGAAATACAATATAATTTTTTTTTAAAATGAAAACAAAAACTGTCCATTAATTGATTTTACAAATGTTTCTTTTCCGGTATCAACATTGTAATAATAGCTAAATAAAGACATGCACGACATATACTATACAACCTTAGATGTTCTTTTATAACTCATTATCGTCTACATGCATGTTTCCCAGATCCTAACGACAATTTTAATAAAGGCTTCCGGGTGACTGGATTGTTTGACAGAGGAGCTGCGTTCGTCTATCACTCCAGCAATGACTACAGGCACACGGTTTACACGGCGGATTCCAAGAACAGCGAGGCGTTCTCTGTAACATTAATCTTTACCCAGGGTTCGGCCCGTGTATGTGAAATAGAAATATATGGGGGTAGGTTCAAGTCAAGATTAATGGAGTCAGTTGATTGGTAAAATATAACGTGGTCAGTTTTTTAAATAAACAGTAGGTTATTGAGGGTAAAGTAAACTGGACAGTTCAGGTTGATACAAATTATATCAATATGTGTACATTTAGAAGAAATAAATACAAGTGAAGTTGAGATCAATTAATGGTAGTTTTTGTTTGCCTAAGAAGATGGTTAATAAAACGAGATATTTGAAGTAAGTATAGGACAACATTTATAAAGGTGCATACGGGTTTCTTTCTGATAACGTTACACGGATACACTAAATTGAATAAATAAGCTGGAGCAATTTAACTGCTATTATTCACTATCAAAATATGACCTGAGTATATTAATACATCTGAGAAGTATCGTTGGTCTTGCTAACTTTATTACTTCAATATAAAGTGAAATAGATACAATAATTAAAAATAAATCGAAGTAAGCATGTGAGTTGCATGGTATGTTTTTATAGTTGTTTGTCGTAACTTTGTTTCCGTTACAGAGTTATATTGTATTTTAACCATACCGTGAAGAGTTTTTATTCGGCTTAAATTTGTATATATTATTTTTTTTAAAAAAATTATTAAAAAAAAACAACAACAAAAAACTAGACAATCTCTTCATTGTTATACAGCTAAAAGATTAATTTCAACAAAGATAAAAGGATTTTCATGATTAAAATAGAAAAGTTATATTTAGTCTACAGCTATGAGCAAGCTACTTTGTAGCATGTTAGTTGTGACAGATCACATACAGTTTATTTAGTATCAAATTTCAGAGCAACTTTTAAAGGGATTATGAGACGTTTTATAAGATTCAAATTTTTGTAAAATCTGAACGCCAAAAAACAACAACTAACTCTTTCCACAGAATGCGCCCCGCCAAATTACAATATCGGTTGTGACAAGAAGTGCGAACAAAACTGTTATCAGGGGCGGTGCAACAATAAAGGCCAATGTTATATGTGCAAGGAAGGCACACAGGGAAGCTTTTGTCAGACAGGTAATAGAAACTGTGTTGAAACAACCATAATCACGTGACTTTGTCGACGAATTTGAGGTTTAGCCACAATACCCCATAGTTTCATGCGTTTGAGCTACAGTATTATTTCTATGCGAAGTTTATAATTATGAAGGTAACCTTTTTGAGAGGAAAATATTATTTTTGTTTTACTTACAACGACGAGCTGGGATTATCATTCTTATTCATGAAATGTAGTCAAATGTAATTTTGTGTGTGTATTAACACTCATTTTTTAATATAGTTTTGGCAGATACTTGTTAACACTCATTTTTTAATATAGTTTTGGCAGATATTTGTTAACACTCATTTTTTAATATAGTTTTGGCAGATATTTTGCGTTAATGGCCTTCCGTTGTCAAAAACCAGCAAACGTTTGGCCCACCAATTAGCTTTGCTATATTTTCTTTGATAAAACGTGTTACACTATCATGATTATTGTCTGATGTGTGGTTTAATGTCGTCTAGTCTATATGTCTTGCATTCGCTCTCAGCAGCGACTCTTCAAAACGACAACATTAATTATATTTCACACTCTTTACATTTTCACTGCTTATTTCACAATAAATTAGAGGTCTGGAAATTTGAATTATCCTTGCCTAGCCTCTCCTGATCATTGACAGCTACTACCAATTATCCTCTCCTGATCAGTGACAGCTACTACCAATTATCCTTGCCTAGCCTCTCCTGATAAGTGACAGCTACTACCAATTATCCTCTCCTGATCAGTGACAGCTACTACCAATTATCCTCTCCTGATCAGTGACAGCTACTACCAATTATCCTTGCCTAGCCTCTCCTGATAAGTGACAGCTACTACCAATTATCCTCTCCTGATCAGTGACAGCTACTACCAATTATCCTTGCCTAGTCTCTTCTGATCAGTGACAGCTACTACCAATTATCCTTGCCTAGCCTCTCCTGATCAGTGACAGCTACTACCAATTATCCTTGCCTAGCCTCTCCTGATAAGTGACAGCTACTACCAATTATCCTCTCCTGATCAGTGACAGCTACTACCAATTATCCTTGCCTAGCCTCTCCTGATCAGTGACAGCTACTACCAATTATCCTCTCCTGATCAGTGACAGCTACTACCAATTATCCTCTCCTGATCAGTGACAGCTACTACCAATTATCCTCTCCTGATCAGTGACAGCTACTACCAATTATCCTTGCCTAGCGTCTCCTGATCAGTGACAGCTACTACCAATTATCCTCTCCTGATCAGTGACAGCTACTACCAATTATCCTCTCCTGATCAGTGACAGCTACTACCAATTATCCTTGCCTAGCCTCTCCTGATCAGTGACCACTACTACCAATTATCCTCTCCTGATCAGTGACAGCTACTACCAATTATCCTCTCCTGATCAGTGACAGCTACTACCAATTATCCTTGCCTAGCCTCTTCTGATCAGTGACAGCTACTACCAATTATCCTCTCCTGATCAGTGACAGCTACTACTAATTATCCTTGCCTAGCGTCTCCTGATCAGTGACAGCTAATACAAACAGAAACTCAAACATAAAAACCACTTCACAGACTCATCCTTCAACTTGTACATTCTTTTAATATCGAAGTTCACTCTTACCTCCCTTTATTGCCTACGCCAACACACAATGCCTCGCGTTTAGATCACATTACCTTCCGTGGTTTATCAGTTTAAGTAACTAAGAACTCGATATCCAGAGATATGCTACAATACATTGTCTATTACCTAAATTTTGTCCTTGAACAAGTTACTTTCACATTTTTTTGCCATTATTCTTTATTGTAGGTATTGCTCCTTCCTTTACGAAAAACAGAAACGAGTTCAACTCAGATGGCATCTTTGAAGGCAGGAAACGCCTAGACGCAAGACATGACTACCACTTCATGTCACTGATAGTCATCATCCCACTAATTGCTAGCATCCTGTGTATAGGTTACCTATTTATTCCCAACTGGGATGATGACTCACTCTCAGGTTCGTAAAAACATTTCCTCTGTGAAAACTAGAAATTTGATCACATTTTCCAGGGGTTTCATCTTTATATCTACTTATCACAAGGTTACATTTAACATTTAAAATTATTTTGTTTTAATTGATTTTTTTAGAGTACTAGTTTAAAAGCGTTAAAAAAATATTTTCATTTTTAAAAAATTCGGTATGTTTTAACCGCATACATATTTGTATCGTCCATGATTGCATACAAGACCATCTCTTCCAAACAATGTTGATGTCTTTGAACTAAGTCCTCATTACTATGAGTACCTTAAAAATAACCTCTTCCAAACTAGTTAAATATATTTGAACTAAGTCATCGTTACCATGTGAGCATACAAGGCCATCTTTTCAAAACAAGTTTGATATCGTTGAACTATGTTGTTACTATGTGTGCATACAAGGCCATCTTTTCAAAACAAGTTTGATATCGTTGAACTATGTTTTCGTTACTATGTGTGCATACAACGTCTCTTGTTCCAAACAAGTTTGATATCTTTGAACTATGTTGTCATTACTATGTGTGCATACAACGTCTCTTGTTCCAAACAAGTTTGATATCTTTGAACTATATTGTCATTACTGTGAGTGCATACAACGTCTCTCGTTCAAAACAAGTTTGATATCTTTGAACTATGTTTTCGTTACTATGTGTGCATACAACGTCTCTTGTTCCAAACATGCTTGATATCTTTGAACAATAGTTTGCCGTTACTTCTACTGTTACAGATTACCTAGAGCAATCGCCGTGGGAATTGGAATCCCCTTTAGAACGCAAACACTACACGTCTCCGGAAGACGTTGACTTAGACAACACTGACCTTGAGGATCAGTCCAGCCTGGAAGACCTACTATGGGTGGACATGCCCGAGAGGGAGATATCCTCAAACGAGTCGATAATTGTGTCCATTGACAAAGAGAGGCCGAGTCTCAGTAAAGAAATATCACAAGAATTGATTTGAATGTCATAGAAGAAACGTGAATTTTGATCGTTAACATGTAGACTCACTAAGCGTTTGGTCCTGTCACCTTCGAAATTGATTTTGCATACATAAACAACTTTTACACGCGTTTAATAAATGTACCTGGTTACTATTGTCTTATCTTATTTATGTTAAATATGTTTGCCAGTTCGTGTATGTTGTTGGTGTGTGTAGGGAGAGCAATTCTGGACTCTTTAGATTTCACCACAGCTTAGTTTTTATTTTTTATTTCTTTATATGTCTTTTATTTGTGTACTATTTGAGAAAGGTTTTTTCCGAAACGTTGCAGTTTTGTTACGTCCTGTCAGGCTCACTATTAACCTGTTTACAAGTTAACCATCTATTAATCTATAAGCCTTATTGCAGTCTCACCCATATTTTGAAAAAAAACTTTAACGAATCTATTAAAAATATGAGACAAATCATTGGTTAAAAATCTTATCTTCATGTTTAAGATAAATGAAATGTTAAACTAATAAATTCGTCCGGTTAAAAAGACGCTGTTATAATTAATGTCAATGTCGTTCGGGTATTTTCAAAAAGAAAATGGGGCATCGAACCATGCAAAGGGAAGTAATATTTAAAACACAAAATAAAGAAATAAGTTGTGTGTTTGAGAAAAGGGAACATTTTATTAATGAACAAAGACATCAACAGACGTTTCGGCAAAGACTACATAAGTACAACTGAAATGACACAAGTATTTAAATTAAATTAACACTATAATAAAACCTATAATGATAATGAAACTAAAGCTAATATCCTTAACACATATTTTGCATCATCTTTTCTGCCTCAGGCGACAAGGAAGTTTTAATAAATTTAAATAAAATGGCGGAAATAGGTAACATAATTGTAGATGAGATAGGTATACATTCACTCCTAAAAAACTTAAAAATAAACAAAGCTACTGGCCCAGATGATTTGCCTGCAAGGTTATTAAAAGAACTAAGCAATGAACTGTCCCCAATCCTTGTAATTCTCTTTCAAGCCTCTCTAAACCAGGGTAAAGTGCCCCAGGATTGGAAATTAGCTAACGTAACTCCACTCTTTAAGAAAGGGGATAAATCAGACCCTGGTAATTACAGGCCTGTATCACTTACTAGTATCACCTGTAAATTACTAGAACACATAATATATAGTAGAATAGTTAACCACCTTGACAAATATAATGCCCTATGCCCACATCAACACGGCTTTAGAAAAAACAGATCATGTGAAACACAATTAATAGGTTTAATAGATGAACTATCAAAAGGCTTAGACAAAAATGATCAAATAGATACAATATTACTAGACTTCTCAAAAGCATTTGACAAAGTTCACCACCTTAGTTTACTTAAAAAACTTAACTACTTTGGAATCTCAGGTTCCTTACATCACTGGATCCAAGACTTCCTTTTGGGCAGGGAGCAAACTGTAATAATTAATGGATCTAAATCTGCACCAATAAAGGTTAACTCAGGATTCCACAAGGAACTGTGCTAGGTCCCTTACTCTTTTTAATTTATATAAATGATTTACCCAACAACATCTCAACAGGTACAAAAGTTAGGTTATTTGCTGATGATTGTATAATCTATAGAACAATTAAATCAGAACAAGATAGCAAAATTTTACAAAAAGACTTAGATGAATTGATAAAATGGGAAACTAACTGGAGTATGTCTTTCCACCCAGAAAAGTGTCAACTGTTAAGAGTAACAAAGAAAAAGAAACAAATAAATTCAAAATATTACATTCATGGAAAAGAACTGACCCAAACTAAAGATGCAAAATACTTAGGAGTCTTAATAAATGAGAAACTATCATGGAATCCCCATGTCAATGAAGTTATTAAAAAATCAAACAAAACCTTAGGCTTTATAAAAAGGAACATTAACAAATGTAATAGAGATATAAAACTAAAATGCTACCTCACTTTGGTGAGACCTGTACTAGAATATGCATCTTCTGTATGGGACCCATCCACCAAAGAAAACATTGATAAACTAGAACAAATTCAAAAAAGAGCTGCCAGATTCATTACTGGAGAATATTCGAAACTGACAAGAATAACACCATTAGTTAAATCATTAAACCTTGAAACACTAGAGGATAGAAGAACCAAGAGCAAAGTAGTAATCATACATAAAGCAATTAATTCTAATTTAGAAATACAACACAAAGATAACTTAATACAACCCTCAGATAGACATAAGGATAAAAACACCTTTCTTATTCCGTATGCAAGAACAAACACATACAAGTTTTCCTTCTTCCCGTCCGGAATTCGGGCGTGGAATGGGTTGCCTGAAGAATCCAGGAAAACCAACACTTTATCAACATTTAAATCTCTAATAAAAATGCAGGACTAAACACAAACCATAGATAAGCGTAGGACGCAATAATCTTCTGTATAGAAGGAGCGTCTGTAAACAGATAAGATAAGATATAAACTAGGTACTACCGGTGAGACTAATTCAACTTAGAATAAAAATGAAGAGTAATAGAAAATTGTATTGTTTTTATTACAATCATTGTTTATGTGTCTTGTATTTTATTTTAAAAAAAATTTCGATGTCTTATTCTGTATAATGAAGCACAAATTATGATGTGTCAGTTTCTTTAAAGTGATTGGATAAGCAACTTTACACATTGCAGCCGTAAGTGTGCGAGTCGATGTGGGAGAAAATTGCAGTGGCCATTGTTAATATTTGTATTTTATGGTGTTACTTATTGTTATATCAACACAGCTGTTATCCACACACAACATACACACTTTCAAAGTAAAAATTTTTTGTATAAGTAAACTTACAATAAATGCAATTTTTTATGGTTGCATTTAGCATTAAAGTAATTTTCTTCGTTAAATTAATTTTTTTAAAAACAGCCGAAATTGTCAGACGTTTAGGTAGAGACCAATTAATTTTATAACATTTCTAAAACTAAATTTTATTGTCTATAATATCTTACAGAATCGGCATTATCCCAAGAAAAACAATCCATCTGAAAATAGTGGGGACAAGTGGTTTAATAGAAGGGAAATAACAAGGGGGTTGTAAGAATTTGATTGAGTGCTTTGATTTCCCACACAGCATTGTGCTCCATGGAAATCTAAAAAACTCAAGTATATTGATGATCTCAACAATATTTACATCAGTTTCTTTTTTTTTCTTTTTTGTGTGTGTCACTTTAATCAAATCCTACTATTTAACATTCAAATTATGTAGAAAAGTCTTTTTTTTAAATTTACGCACCGTTTTGAATGTATTTTCATCATTTTAGAAAAGATACATCGGTAAACAATAAACCGTATGTAACAATCTTGTAGAAAAATGTGTAAATGAAATTGAAATCATAATTTAAATTGACATATAACCATATTCTGTATATTTTAAGTTGAGTTACTGACCACTTCTTGTCTTATGAATCGTTGAGATCGAAGTCAATTCTTGAGATATTTTAAACAATTTACCCTAATTTTCTGTTCAAATGTGCGCGTAATTTTGTATCAGATTTGAACGGTGTTTTAAAAATTGCTCTTGCTGTTCAATGGTTTAGAAAGAAAAAAATATACAAAGATATCACATACAAATTTTATTTAAATTATAATAAAGATTGTATAGACTTATTTTAATAAAAAAAATTAACAAATCTATGAAGTTCCTGAAAACTTTGAATATATTTCAATGAAATTTTAAGTTGTATGGTACGGTAACACATATGCAAAGCTGTTTATATTCTAAATTATAAATTGTTGTGTTTAAAGTTTAAAGTTAAAGCAAGCGGGAATCAAGAACATCTCAAAATAGTTGATCAGGACTCTGAAAACTGAGACAAATAAATATACTAAATTCCTGATGTTGTCTCTGAACAGCTTATCGTTTTTCAAGATTATTTTCAGTTTAATTGCGCACAACTATGAGGAAGGTATGCTGTGAATAAGTATGGCATGTTATATTTGGTGGAAGATTAACAATATCCGTAGTTTAAAAACTATTTTCTTTTAATGTCTAAGACATCATCATAATTCCTTTTGGCGTTGAACCAATGCAAATGTAATGTTCTATGTTGCGTTATCACTTTCCTTCACCCAGCATTTCGTGGCCATGATCAACCCCCAGCACCTGTTGGTCTTTCCCAAACTCATACATACACTCATCTCATTCTTAGTCGGCAAGTCTGCCTAACTTTTACCTCTCGGTTTGTGTCTATACTCTACAATCGTCAATCTACGGTTTCATAACTAATTGGTCAACTAAAATATCTAGTACACTAGTGTAGAAGTACAATTATAACTGGAAATATGTTTTTTTAAATTAAATTAAATAATCCCTGAATTTGGCAAGTAATTCATTATTTTATTAAAATAATAATTTTTTTTTCAAAACAAAATCAAAAGTATCTGGACATAAGTGCCCATCAAACTTTGTTTGTGCTGAAGGCAAACATCTTTATGTTTGGACTGCCCAACTCGCAACAATGCACAAGGCTAAGGTTGGTATGGTATTATATCACAGTGTCGACTATATGCTAAGGTTGGTATGGTATTATATCACAGTGTCGACTATATGCTAAGGTTGGTATGGTATTATATCACAGTGTCGACTATATGCTGGATGAAGCTTTCATTTGGAAGCTCTATTGTATCACTGTTTCGCTGCTTTTAAAAAAAAATTAACCAAGCTACTTTAGTCTAATAACGTCAACCTGCACATCGCATTAGGCATTTCTCAAAACAAGATAACACTGCAGCACAGTACACATCTCTAGGCACCAAATAATGTTGTAGAACATTATAATTCTTTGACAATAAAGGAACATTTAGTACATCACAGATGTTTCCAATCTAGAAGAATGTTCAGCCATTTCACCTCAAAAGAATATAACGGTTTAACGCATTTAGCATCTCTACTAACTACATTAAAGCTCATCACAACACATGTCACTCGAATCTATAAAACACACTACACATCACAACACATGTCACTCAAATCTATAAAACACACTACACATTGCACACATTTCTAATCAAGATAAAATTTAAAATATTAGATAAGTAAACAAGCACGGACACTAAACAAAACGCTCGACATTTTAAATTTTTTGAAAGCGCTGAAAGCTTTCACCGAATTATACATTGTAGACGCCCCTAGGACATGTCCCCAAATAACAACTTTAAATCCGCTCTACTAAAAAATCCTTAGTAGACATACAAAGCCAATGTAGAGGTAGTTAAAAAGCAGTCACCAACACAGCTGAAAAATGGCCAATTATAAGTCCTAAAACCTGCTGCATGTATTTATAGATTATTTTTTTAAAATTAAAAGTGATCTTCATTTCATGTATTAATTTTCCTTTCAAAGTTAAAATTATGTGTTCAGATCTTAATATGTTTCATCTAAGGGCTTAAAAAACCAGAGTCACAGTGACATTTGAAATAGCCTAGTAAAACTAACAGATATAATTACATAAATATATATTATGAAAATGAGTATTCCCCAATAACTTGACATTTCTCATTGTACAGGTATACTGCTATGATCAAGGACTGCTGCTACTCAAAGTTAAACAACAAGATATGCTGAGCAGAGAACTAATGCAAGCAAATTTCACAAATGTTATCAAATGTAAGATCTAACAAAATATTTAATAACATGACCGGTACTTAAAATGAAAAATATATTTCAGAAAAACAAAACAAAACAACTTAATTGAAATTCTGAAAAAAACATATAATATAATTTTAAATAATTATGTGAGTGTTAACTATCCTTATATATATATATATATATATACATAAATATATGCTGGATATCCGGACCAAATATCGGGATTTTCGCCACTATCCGGATTTGGCAAATACCTATGGCAGATTCGAATAGTATCCGGATATTAATGTAGTAAAGAATTTTTAAAATTAAATTAAATTAATATTAATTATTTTATAAAGAACTATATAAAAGTATTAAAAAGTAAAAAAATAATAACCAGAAATCATTACATTTAACAAGAATTTTCTTCAAAACACAAAGTTTAACCAGAATTATTAACTATTTTATTTACTAATGTCATTTAATTATTTTCATTGTCATAGCTGATATATTAATTTTATGTTACAAAAGAATACTTTTATGTTAAAAACTAATAATTTTATGTAAAAAACTAAATAATTTTAAGTTAATTTGTAATTATTAGTTTATGCTATAAACTATATAGTTAAACAGGAGCCATGGAAACTGGGACAGGCTAAGAGTTGGCTTTCGTTTTTAATTTCTTTGTCATTGACTAGTACGTTGACAGTAGTCAATCTTTCAATACTTTCAATTCAGTATTCAAATTTAAACATTTTACTTATATGATATAATTTATATCATTGTAATAATTTTATATTCATTGTTGTTTTTTCCGTTGCACTTTAAATGGCAGTTCCAATTGTGATTTGATTTGCGAACTTAAAAATAAAAATGTTGCTTGTCTCATGTGTTATATGTTATTCAGTCCTATAAATTTAAAACTCTAGTCTATTGTATAATATTATAATTATACAAAATAAGTCAAGTAACAAATTAAGTTATACATTAAATTATTAATATATAACAAAATAAACAAATTAACAAGCGTTGATACATTCAAATCATTCAAATCTACTAAAAATATAGTAAAAGAATCAATTTCAATATGAAAAAAATATATTAAGTTAAAATGTTACAAGTATAGATATTACTTTACTACATACGATAACCATCTAAGTTAACTAACAGCATATAAAACTTAAATTGTCTGAATAAAAGAACAGTTTTATTATCGTTCTAGGTCACGACTCTTGTACATCGCACTACATACTCAGTACGACACTGTTCGCTTATTACACACTACACAGTTTGTTGAACTTCTTCAAGTTCGTTCATTCAATTCATTGTAAAATGTTCATTGTTGACTTTGACAATGCCACAACGTCGATAGCAGATACTCTTCATTTGTAGGATAAAAAATATATATTAATAAATATCATTAAATACTTGATCTGAAGTAGTGGAGTACACGCTATTAGCTCTTACACTTAAATGTGGAGCTATCCGGATCCGGCAAATATTATGGCCAAACTATCCGGATTCGGCATATATTAAAAAGCCATATCCGGCTGATCCGGATATATCTTTATATATATATATATATATATATATATATATATATATATAAGTTGGGATATATATATATATATATATATATAACAAAACAAAAAAACAACAAACATTAAATATGTGATATAATGAAATTTTTTACTACATGAATTCTTGTTTGACAAGTCCACTTTCTAGTCAACAAACCTTAGCCAAAATTTAAGAAAATTTTTAAAGATTTAAAAAAAGAAATGAAGAAAAAACCTATCTCACAATTTAATTAAAAAAAAAGAAAATAAGGTCATGTATATTCTTTTAAAAAAATTACAACGCTATCCCTACATGAGGAAGAAATTGTGATGCTACCTTATTGGAACACTTACAAATGAAAGGAAACAATTTGTACTTATTTGTTGCACAATGTGAAGTAAAAAGCAAATTATACAAATATAAGTAGAAACAAATTATACAAGTATGTTATTTTATATTATAAATATTATTGTTGCTGTTTTGCAACTATAAATATACAAGAGATCATCTCTGACATTATAAAAATCATCATTGTTGTTCATTAGTTTAGAAGAATTATTTGAATGTAAACGTGATTATTACTTTTTTCCTGGTCAAGACGATACAAGTATTTGGCTCAATGCAAGATACGACGCGAGCTTTGAAGAATATCGGTGGGAAGATACGAACGAACCTGTCACCTTTGACGTCCTCAACAACACTGTCGGAGACTGCGTTGTGGTTCAACACAATATGACAAAAATTGTTTCAGCCGACTGTGAAGCTAAGAACTACGTCGTATGTATGTCCTCTAGTAAGTGTGTATTAATGTCATCTCGTAAATGCGGATGTCTGTCATCTAGTAAATGCGTATGTATGTCTTCTAGTAAATGTGTATGTCTGTCATCTAGTAAATGCGTATGTCTGTCATCTAGTAAATACGTATGTATGTTGGAAATGTCCCCTAGTAAGTATGTATGTATGTCATCTAGTAAATGAATGTCCTCTAGTAAGTGTGTTTGAATGTCCTCTAGTAGTTTGGTGACCACCATATTCGCCTGTCTAGACGCCAACATTTTTATAGAGATCTTACAAACAAATGAAGCAAATATTTCCAGAGAGTAAGTGGTTTGGCCGCAACGGAACCTTCAAGTGTAACTGTAGATCAGAGGAGTGCTCATTGGATGGCAGATGTCCTCACGTTGACGAAAGATGTGCTCTGGGCTGGTTTGGGGAGGGCTGTCAACTACGTAAGTTGGGAACTTCTTTTCTTCTCTTTTTTGGAATCTGCTTAAGTGGCTTAAGGCAAATATGTGTAAGCCTTATATAAAAAAACAGCAATTGAACAACATTTTATGCATAGTAAGAATTCTTCGGCAAACATGTTTGAAAATAATTTATTTTAAAAAAAAACACACAAAAAAACACACAAAATTATGTTTCAATGTAAAATCAAAAGAATCAGCACGCAGAAAGACATATGACTAGTACTTACTAAATTTTAATTTAATTCCTAAGCAGAGAATATATGCATTTCATATCATAATTCAGGCCCCTTGACATGAAAGATTAAAAATAAATAAATAATTGGTCTCATTTAGTGTGTGTTAGAAATTTGTTAATGAATGAAATTTATAACTCCGAACTTTTTACATAAAATATCCACCCAAACCCTTTCCCCTAATCTGTGTACCTGACATTGATAAATTAACAACAATAATTTTATTTTTATAAATATAATTAACGTATCTAAATGACGCTGTACAGAAGCTTACAATTTGCAGTTGTATTGTTCCTATAATATATTGTCATACATATCATCAGATAATAATATTTTTTATGCTTGATTTTATTTTTTATATAGGCGATGGCTTACTAGATGTAAATAATAAGCTGTTAGACTTTGATACGGACACTTGTGAAATGAAAACAGACTTCATGGTAATCACTCTTGTCAGCCCCTCATATTTTTCCTGGATTCGAATAGTGTCTAAGAGAAAAGGTGACTACAAAATGTTAGAAATTGTGTCAATTACCAATGCTATTGTTGTTGGATGTTTAAAAAAAACCAAATAGAATTTTTATTGAACTTAATTTGTTCATCTAAGTTTATGAAATTTAAAATATATATTTATAATGTCTAATGTTTTAATATTAAATGCTCATATCTTTAGCCATTTATATTTCATAAAAATAGCCAGATAATCTGTATATGTAAAATTTCTCTCGTCGTTTAGCATGTTTATGAAAATAAATCAAGTCATACAGTTTTTAACCCTTAAATATTGATTCTCATAATAGCAGCAAAGCTGATACAGGTTCACAACAACCCAATAAACCGATCTTACACGCGCTAACAAATATTTCGTCCAAAAAATCGTCAACAATGTCATTTTGTTGTGTTTATTTCGCTCGATTTTCCATTTGAACTGATCATTTAGGAATCAAAGTCAAAATATTCTTGCATCTATGTGGGTATTGTGAACTTTTCAGGTGGAGATTTCCTTCAAATAAAACATCACCATTGACTTTGGGCAACAGAAGCCTTTTATACTCGAATTTAACGTAACATTTTACTCCCTTATTAAATTTAAAAACCATGAAAATAAATTTGATACACACTTTGTTTTCTCTGACGTCAGTCTCTTAAAGATTTTACTGCATAAAAATGTTTAAGCAATATTTCATGTTAGATTTTTTACTAAAAGAAACTTAATTAAAATCAAAACTGTTATTTAAAAAAATAATAATTTTTAAATAAATTAGAAAAAAAAAGAATGTTTGTTTGAATGTTTCCCTTTGATAAATATTTTTTTAATGTTTAGATTCTGAACAATAAAATCAATCAACGTGAGCGATGTTCCTATGCATCCTTTTTCACATTTTTACTCTTTTTGGACGCAACCCATCTCTGGTTTTACAAAACATTTAAATGATCTTTTAAAGATTTTTTATTAATATTTGTAAACTCAACCATCCGTCTCCAAACTGCATTCTTATCACATGATATATCATTTAATAATCAAATGATGTAATATTGAATAATTTAACTATATAATATTGAAAACATCTTAAATTAATATCATCATCACTGGCACTACAGTCCATGTAGGGCCCTGGTATGCTCTACCACATCCTTTTATTCGGAGCGATCCGAGTATTACCGCATCCATTCCAGAACCCCCAGCTGTTATACATCCACCTCGACATCATCGATCCATCTGATCTATTGGAGACCAGTGAGTCGTCTGCTTCTAGGCTTCTGCCTGTGTATAACTTTTGCTGCTCGACATTCCGTCATAATTTGAACATGCCCTGCCCAGCGCAGTCTTTCTTTTTTATCATTGTGACTATGGTTAAGCCTTTGTACAAATGGCACAGTTCTTGGTTTCTTCGAAATCTCCAGATATCATTTTCTATCACAAGGCCGTCTTTTAAATTAAAACAATTAAAAAAACATATTTTAATAATCCAGATGTTTTTTTTCGCTGATTAAATGGAAATACACATCTAATAAATTTAAGCAAATTTCAGAAAAACCACATTTGAAATCAGAGAATTACTTTCATGTGTTTATACATGCATTTAGAAATATAAGATGTGTGATGTAATAGTGTGAACCCGAATCAGCATGCAATATTCTTTTTTAACCACACAAACATTCCATTTTCTTATCTACACACAAACATAAAAAGGGCTCATATTAAAACAAATCAGTTTTAAATCATCATTATTCATCACGATTTTAATAATATATTTTTTTTAAAATCCTTAGTTAATCCGGAAAGTTTCAACCTGACACTGCTGACGGCCGGACTCACATTGCGGTGCCCAGAGTTGCAATATTACGTCATTGACGACACAACTTTTGACATTGCGTGTTGCTCGCATCTAACCCGGGCCATCGGAGTAGTCATAGTGCGGTTTGATGGTCAGGTGACCTTTTGCTCAGTTCACATGTATACAGGTGAGTGGAACATGGATGAGAAGATGATCATTTGGATATGTGTTTAAGAATACAAATATTTTTGTAAAGTTTGGAGTTTTGACGAGGAGAGCTAAATTACCAGACAAAAATAGCAATCTATCAAAGTCAAATACATACCAAAATTTGACTTTGCAATGTCACACACATTTTTGATAAGAAAACTTAACACTAAAATACTCCAGGATTTCCATATAATTAATTATTGTATTATCGTGCTATGATATTCATACTGTTCATCGCACTAAATTGTCGACCACTTTTAAACATGATTGTTTTAAAAGTTCCACAAATAATAATACATAGCATTAAAATTAAATTATTCAAATTCTAAACTGTGAGGAAAACATATATGCATTCGCTACTGCGTCTTAGAAAAGGAGTGACATAATATTTTCATACCTGTTCTTCAGGTAAAAATATTGCCCTCCATGAGAAATCTATAATCGAAGCCGAATCGAGGCTACACAGAGCAACTTATGCAGTAGATGGTGAGCGTGGTATCGTCTCGCCCAGCTCATCCTCAAATAATCAAACTAATCTACGGGCCTGGAGTTTGGAGTTTAACACAGACAGAATTGTGTTTGCAATAAATGTGTTCTTCAAGTACAGTAAGTCATGTCTTTAGTTTGCAAATCTGTTAAAATTTATTGTTTGTATGCTACACGTTATTAGTATGTAATATCTTTCATTAAAAGTTTTAGGTTGAATGTTATTTTATTGATGTACACAACAGGAAACATTTTTTCTTGCTATCAATTTTATGATCTTTCATAATCTGTATTTTTTGTTTAATATTAGTAAAGAAAAGTAGTTTTTCTTCTGCAAACAGAAAAAAAAATTAAGCTTAAATTAAATTTTAAACGCGGCTCCAATAATTTACCTTTTGCAGTGGTTCTAAAGTGAGAGCTCAAATTTTCGTTTTATTTTATTGTTATTATTTTGTATTTTTGTATGTATTATAGAGCCAAACATTTATCGATTATACCAGCTCCGTACTGTAAACGATGATATGTAACGCTCATGGCGACCTGTTCATTAACGTAAATTAAATCTGTTTCGGAACCAACTGAATTATTCTGTACCTAAATGTGTTATAATTACCATTAAGCAACCGTATATACTCGTTCTATAGCCCGTTTGTTCATAAGCCCCCCCCCCTCTTTTTGGAAGAGAATAGTATAAAAAGTGTGTAACCCGCTCGTAAGCTGACCCCACGCCCCCACAAGAAAAAAAAGAAAAAATAGGACTACAAGCTAATTTCGTTGTTGAAAACAACATTTGTATCTCAATTTATTAAAATATTCACAAAAATAAATACAAAATAAGGTAAGTGCAGATGCTTAATAATATTTAATAGCTTCTGACAGAGCAGTCGAATCTTGTAGAATGTAGACAAGGACCTTGATGATCTACAATAACAACACCGATATTAAATGTGCATTCAGAAATCACCTCTGACCAGCTCGTAAGCCGACCCCCCAACCTTTTCCCCTAGATTTTGTCCCAAAAAGTCTGCTTTAGAACAAATATATACGTTATATTATTTTAATATTTGCAAATATTTGTAATAAATTTTAGTAAATATAACAGTGTGCAGTGTCATTTCTGCAGAATGTCTAGTTTAATGTTAATATTTTACTTTTTAAAACAAGTACAAATTATTGTAGGGAATTAACATTTTTTAGAAGGAATAAACAAATGTAATAATAATATGCATTGTTATTTCACGAGAAAGCTCCGATATTTTTTAAGCTTGATTATGCTTGTGACCGAAAGAAACGTTCAACAATATCTTACTCCAGGGATGGGCAAACTACGGCCCGTGGGCTGCATGCGGCCCGCTACGGCGTTTTTGCGGTCCGTGGAAGCCTTCGGTAATATCGAGAAAATCAATAAATTTATGTTTAAGACGGATGTTTGTACTTGCATCAGGGCTAAATTTTGGTTAGGTGCCGCCCCTTGATGTTTCACTTCTTACTAATGCGGCCCTCGCCCAAAACATGTTTGCGGACCCCTGTCTTACTCTTATAAATATTTAGTGTCAAAGTTGGTTGCTGTGATCGTTTTGGCTGCTATGTATCGCTGGTGGAATAGAGTAAGGGCGGAGCCAATGATTATAACTGAGTGTGCTCCGGTTACTGGAATAAAATAAGACATTGATGTTCATATATGTTAAGTCGATCATGAGTAAGACGATTACTTGACTGAAGCCCAGATTTAAACTAGGCTGGAAAATCCGGGAGCGTTCGGCAGAAACGAAATAGGCCTAGTAATATAAAATGTCGGCACTAATTGTATGAAGCCTTTGGGTTTGATGCCATTTGACGTTCCACAACAGCACTGAAGAGGAACGTAAATGTCACGTTGGTGCTAAGGTCTCCGTCAAACACAACTCTTCCAAGAAACTCCACGGGTTACACGGTACAAGTGGGGATGCAAAGGTTACGCATTCTTTCCGGCACTATAGAGACTGTTAGAGCCGTGTCCTTGATTTTTTCATCGGAATCAAGATTTTCTGATAGTAATGTAGATTTGTCAGAGGTGGAGATTTATGGGGGTGAGTATGAGACCTACTTAACGAGTCACGTATGATTAACAAATGTTGAACTTAGTTTGTTTCCTATTCTCACTAGAAGTTGGCTTCAGGGCCATATAGCTTTACATTAGTTTTATATCTTGCTCTAAAAAAACATTATCAATTAAAGTCAATACATTTAAAATAATATCAATTTAACCAGGGGTGGATTAAGACTGCACGGGGCCCCTGGCTGCAATTCAAACTGGGGCTCTATCCAGCCAGCGTCCCTTTAAATAAAATGATTGCTAGCAGCTAATATAAGGCGGTAAATTGTAACTAAATAGTTCATCGGTTCCTTTAACATACTTTGTCTGTACTACGGGATCGGCCTTCCCAGCCAAAGATTATTCATGAAAAAATTGAATACGAAGAAATAATTTTTTGTCGGTATCCTAATATTGAGTGTTAAAATACAATTTTAAAAAAAAATTTGTGCCCAAGCCGGGAATCTATCGAGTGACCACTTGCACAGCAGGGCGACTTTCTACCTCAAGACCACACGAACCTGATGAAAAATGTGAAAATTAAAAATATAAACAATAATCTTTAATATTTTCTCTTAGTAAGCCTATAAAATCAGTTTTTTTTAAAAATTAATTTATTTAATTTATGATATTTTCAGGAATTTATGCTAACATTTCTCCATCTTTCTTATAAAATATATTAATTTTCGGGTACCCCTAATCAAGGGGGGCCCCTGGCTTTAGCCCGTTCAGCCCCCACCCCCCTTAATCCGCCATAGAATCTAACACTTAATTTAAAATAATAAGTCAGTCCGTTTGATATGAAATTTATTTTATTATTTTTTAAATTATTTTTTAAAAAAATATTATAAATCAGTAATTAAATTTTACAAAT